>JAADXW010000978.1:0-13368 GCA_023337975.1 Phytopythium ostracodes
CCCCCCCCCCCCCTCTCCCCTCCACTCACCGGACGCAATGAGCGAGGCGTCGCAGCTCCGCCAGCGCCGCGCGCAGCCGCTCGCCGCCCCGCGGGAGGACGCGGCCGAGCCGCCGCGCACGCCGACCGGCTCGGGCATGGGGGGCAGCCCACGCTACAACGCGTTCCGCGCGGCGCGCGGCAGCAAGATGGAGGACCAGCTGCTTTTCCGCGAGCAGCCGCGCCAGATCGCCGTGCTCGCGCTGGCCGCCGCCGCCTTCTCGTACTACTCGTTCTCGTACGACGCGCAGGACACGCGCGAGAGCGTGCGCCGCGGCCTGGCCGCCGGCGTGCTCATCTTCCTCGTTTACTGCTTTTTGCAGACGCGCGACGGACTCATGGTGCGCCTTTATGGTGAGTTTGTTGGCTGTCGTCGCTAGCACTGACCTCTAGTCACGGCTTGTGGGATGCATAGGTGCGGCCGCACCCGGGAATCTGGCGCATCGTGCACGGCTGCTCGGTCGTGTACTTGCTGCTGCTCGCAGGCATCGCCGTACAGGACCGCGAGGGCGCCATCCGCGCGCTGCAGTTCATCTTCCCCGAAGTCGGCGACGTGTCGCGGCAGACGACGCCCGGCAAGCTCGAGTGCGAGATCAACCCCAAGGTGTGTCGTCATGATGATAATCACGCCGGTGCCATCCACCACTATGGTGTACTAACCGCTCTGTTGCTGCTGCTGCTATAGACGCTGTACCGCGGTGTGTCGAGCATTTGGTTTCTGGCACACGTGGCGGGCTGGTGGGGCAAGATGTGCATGTTCCGCGACTGGCGCGTGTGCTGGGTGCTGAGCGTGGCCTTCGAGCTGCTGGAGCTCGCACTGCAGTTCGTCATCCCGGACTTCCAGGAGTGCTGGTGGGACTCGCTGCTGATGGATCTGCTGGGCGCCAACATCTTGGGCATGCTGCTCGGCCGCGCGACGCTCTGGCTGTGTCGCACCAAGGAGTACGACTGGTCGGGCAAGAAGGGCAAGAAGGTAGGCTACCTGCGCCAAGCGCTGCGCCAGTTCACGCCCATCAGCTGGGAGCAGTACCACTGGGAGGTCTTCTCGAGCTTCTCGCGCTTTGCGCAGGTCGTCTTTGCCATCATCGTGTGCCTCGTGACAGAGCTGAACGCCTTCTTCCTGCTCACATCGCTCTCGATCCCCAAGGAGAGCAAGTTCAACTCGTACCGACTTGCGCTGCTCTTCCTCATCGGCATCCCCGCCGCTGCCGAGGTAGGACCTTTGCCGATAATGCCTCTCTGATTTCTTGGTCTCATCAGTGTTGACTAACGGGAACTGTGTGTGTCGCAGTACTACGAGTTCCTGTCGAACCCGGACTGCTGGCGCCTGGGGCAGAACTCGTGGATGATTCTCTCGATCGCCGTGTTCGAGGTGCTCGTGTGGCTCAAGTTCTCGGGCGACGGCATGCTCTTCCCGGCGTCGCCGCCGCCCGTCGTGCTCTTCTCGATCCTGGCCTTCCTGCTGCTGATTGCACTCTGGGTCGTGCTCTTCTTCAGCCCCAAGAAGAAGGCGCCCACGAGCGGCAAGGTCACGGGCTGGGGATGGCTCGACGTGCTCTTCTGGGCCTCGTTCACGCCGCTCGTGCTGCTCACCACCCAGTGGGCCTTCTAACCCGCGAAGTAGACCGAGATGGGAGTCGACTGGATGGACACGTGGCAGCGCCAGTCGCTTAGAGACGTGGCATGACGTTTACCAATAGAGACACAGTATGAACGCCTTCAGGTGGAGCCACGGAGGACAGCCAGTCAGCCGGCGGAGGAGGAGTGAAGATCTCCATTCACAAGTGAACGCACCCATAGATTATCGAAAGAAGGGTGGAGGATGTAGGCGTGCCATACGTGACGCTACTACCAGCGAACGTTTAGGGTGACCACCACCTGCCAGCTCAGAGCTTGATCTGGTAGTACTCGTCGACGGGCACGTGCTTTGCGCCGCCGTAGAAGTCGAGCAGCACGATGTGGTTCAGCTGCAGCACGTACGGGCGGAAGCCGTGGTTGCCCGGCCAGAACTTCATCTGCGGGTGGCGCGAGAAGAGCACCTTCTCGGCGTACGCCTCTCGGTCCGCGCCCACGGGCACGACGCTGCCCAGCAGCGTGATGCGCCAGCATGTCGGGTCCTCCACGTCCATCTTGCACGCGTGCTCGCCCTCCTGCGCGAACGAGATGGACACGCTCGCGTTCGGGTGCTGCACCAGGTCCGCCGCCGTGAAGTCCATGGGCGTCAGGTAGAAGAACAGCTCGCCCGTCGACGCCGCGTCCGACTCCCCAATGCTGTCTGTTAGTATGTGCCACGGTCAGTCAGCAACAGACACGTCGTGTATTACATGGTGAGCGCCTGCATGAAGACGCACCGCTGTACGAGACGATGTTGGCGTAGGCGACGCCGTCGAAGGCCTTGGAGGTCGTCGCCATCGACGCCCACGTGTTGTCGTGCACGAGCCGCCGCGCGTGGTACGCCGCCGTCTCACTCGACTCCCACATGCTGCGCACACAACCAACAGGTTAGTCGCTACCCCTCCATCACGTGAAGAGCATGAGGACCACGACGGTGATTGCACCGCTGCTCGTCCGAGTTGACGCGCTCGTCGTCGGAAAACACGAGCGACGCGCGGAAGCTGCGCGCCTCAACGCCCGCCGCGAGCCACAGCGCGTTCAGCGCCACGAAAGCCACCAGTCGGTCCATCTCACGCGCTCAGAGTCGGGCTAGAACCGGAGGAAACAGCGGCGCCGGCGACGGAGAAAGTGGAGAAGTGAAGGGCTCCATATCGGCAGTGAGAAGGTGGTGTCGTCAACAGCTTTGGATACGAACCTGATAATGTAACCATTGTCAAAAGGTTACGCTTTATTACTCCAATGAAACGCTCGTATTCACAAATATCCAAGCCAATGAAACAAGTCCGTCGCTCCGTTTTATATTTTCAACCAATGAAAAGCGCGCATTCCACGCGCCCGCTTGGTGGGATTGTAACCATGCGCAGCTCCATTTTTTCCGAGACACATGACTGGTCTAAGGCACGAGGTGTTGGCGCTGTATCGACGGGCGCTGCGCGTGGCGCGCGCGCTGCCGGCGGCGCCCAGCGTGGGCCGCAAGCTCAAGTACAACGCGCGCGAGCTCATCCTCCTGCGGCGGCGCGAGCCCAGCGCCGCGCGCGTGCGCAAGCTGCTGCGCGAGGGTAGCGACGCGCTCGACGTGTTCGAGCTGCTGGCCAAGGACGCCAGGCTTCTCGCCGCCATTTCGCGCAAGCCCGGCGCGCAGTGAAGCCACGGAGGGCGTCACTGGATCGCGCAGGCGCGGCTCTTGCTCATGAGCGCGAGCTTCTCCTCCTGCAGCGCGTGCAGCCGCCGCTGCAGCTCCTCGCGCTCCTTGGCGTCGCTCGCCAGCTTGCCGCGCAACAGCTACGACACACGATCCAATACACAAGTACATTACTTCCGACAACACTTTACGCATGTAATAGATGCAGCGTAGATTGACTCACCTCAAGCGCCTCGTCGGCGGTGGCGACGGTCTGCCGCTCGGAGATCTCACGCTTGGCCTCGCTTGCCCTGCTCACGTCCTGCTCGCGCGCCAAGCGCTCGAGTTGCTCACGCTCGAGCTGCTCGCTCTTCGCCTTGGCGACCGCCAGCTCCTGCTCTAGACGCGCGCGGTCGGACGCAAAGGCTTCGCGCGCTGCCGCCAGCTCGGACGCGCGCTCGGCGTCCTTGAGCGCCGCGAGTTGCCGCGCGCGCTGCTCTTGGTCGCGCTCGACGAGGGCCACAGCTCTCTCCACCGCCTTCGCCTCCCGCTTGTCGTCGTACACGACCTCCTTGATCGGACTTGGTGGCTGAGCAGCAGACGTGCTGTCAATGACGGAGACCTGAGAAGGAGGAGCGAGAACGGGCGGTGCGTCGGTCGGTTGAGGGTCGATGGAAGGCGAGAGGAAGCGCAGCAGCAGTGCACGAGCGTCGACTTGGCGCACGACGTCGTCCGTCACGAGCACGCGGAGGATCTGACAGCAGCAAGTAGGGAAGGAAACACAGACACATGAGCAAGATGCGTCCATTCTCTTCACGACGAGAGAGAGAGAAAGAGAGAGAGAGAGAGAGAGAGAGAGAGAGAGAGATGGAGAGACGCACGTTGATGTGGTCGACGGGCAGGCAGAAACTCTCGCAGGCCGCGAACGGCTGGTATTGCACGCGGAAGCCCGGGGAAAGCGCCGCTGGCCGCGGCTGGACGCGCACGAGCAGCCACGCGAAGCCGCCACGCAGCGCCGCGAGCTCTGCCACCTCCTCCTCTTCATCTGCTGGCTCGTCGTCCGCCTTGTAGTCGTCGGGCACCTCGGACCGCAGGAAGCCACCGCTCCCGCCCCGTCGTTCCCTTAGCGGCGGCGCTCGAACCGACAGCCTCACGCGGACGTGGACGCTCTTAATGGCGTCGATTGATGGCTCGGCGTTCGCGGCCGCGTTGGGCGTGACGGCCACGTCCGCCTCCACGTCAAACCTGCATCAATGCGAATGGGTCAGACCGGGAATGGAGACGTGCTTGGATGGCGACGCCTTACAGGAAGCGCAGCGGACGCAGCGGCACGGACGCCGAGCCTAGCACAACGCTGCCATGGTCGTCGGTGTCCAAGATGCTCGGCATATTCAGCTCGCGCACTGGTAGACGTCGAGACGGAGGTGACGCTGGTCCGGGGCTAATTTTACATGGAGTGGCGCTGAAAATGGACGACATGGATTGCGGGTGAGATTCTGCTGCTTGTTTATGGGTGGGGGCTTCAAAGTGTACGCTGCTCCTTTCGTCGGAGCACTGCTAGCTAGCTACGGGTGGATACATCAACAGGCACACGCGGGAGACTCGTCCGGGCGCTGGTCGTGAGCTTGGTGGTTGCGGCCGTCGCTCGTTCCCCATGGGCAGGAGGAAGAGCACGACCTGGAGGCTCATTCGCCTGATCGACAAGCGGCCGTGGTGCTCGCCTTCTCTTTGTATGGTGCGCTTGGATGGCGTCGTGTCGATCCCTGGCGACTGGTGTTGGCGACGAGGACTCGTGCTCGCCTCGCCTTTCCTCGTACTGCCACAATAAAGAATATATATGGATGAAAACGCTCGGGTCGCGGATCACGCGACTGGCCCCGTCGACTGTGTTGTTCCCTCAACGCTCGTTCAGTCGAGCGCGGACGAAGACGAGGGAGCGGACGAGAACGAGAAGGACCGCGCGAACGACTGGAACGTCGACGAGTGCACGCGGCGCTTCTCCGTGTCCGAAGGTCCTGTTGCGTTGATAGAGGACAGGCGCAGATTCACAGTGTCAGTGCAACGGGCAAGACGGGAGCTCACAACGCAAGAGAGCACTTACCCTTGATGTAGCGCGGCGGAAGGGGAGTGGCCGGGCTGCCCGCGACAACAACGGCGATCGCTCGTCGATCAGCACTGCCCTCGACATTGTGCGTACTCTTCGCCTGCTCGCTTCTGTCGCTATCACTTCCGTCTTCATGGTTGCCGCTGCGTGCTAGACCCGGGCTGGTCTTCCACTCGACCTTGTCCAACCTGCCGAGCGTACCCTTGTCATGCAGCGCCGCCACCTTCTCCAACTCGTCTGCCGGTGACATTGAGCGGAACTGGGACGGGTTCAGGAGATTGTTTTCGCTGCTGCTGTGGCAGTGAGCGATGCCAGCACCGTCAATGGATGCCATTCGGTCTATCGACACGAAGCTCGTCATCCCCACCAGCGATGTCATCGGTGGTGACGAAAACGCTGACGAAGCGGGCGACGACAGACTGCGTCGCAGCGGCGTATGAAACGTTTCCTCACGAGCTGGAGGCGCGGTGATCGTCACCTCTGGAGATGCAAATGACGATGGATCAACTTGCCGCGCGGTCGGCTGCGGGCGAACCGGCGTCGTGGGCATAAACTTGAACGCTTCTTGCTTGATCGCGGTCGGTTCCTCCGCGATGACCTCCTGCTTGATTGTGATGGCTACTCCCGTCGGTGAGCAGTGGGAGCTGGTGGCCACTGCCGCCACAGGCGTTGTAGTCGAACCCGCTTCCATGTCGACGTCGTTATCTTCGTCGTTGTGATTCTCTTGTTCCAATGAAGGCGTTTCTTCACTGACCGGCGTTGCGTCACGAGCACGAGGTGAAGTCAACGCGCTCGTCCTCGGAACAGGAGCAGTCAAATTAGCGGCATTCGCTACTGCCACCGGCTGGGGGCTGACGTCCTCCACCATGTTATTCGCTCTGGCAAAGCCGAACCTCTGCGAGCGCTTGCCAAACGTGTGCCGAAACACGGACCGCCCGTTCGCAGCCACTGCCGACATGTCGCTGCTGTACTTGGGCGGGAACTTCGCCGCGTCGACTGCACCGTCGGCGGCGATGCGGCCCGCGTGGATGGCAAACACTCGGCGACGCAGCGGGTCGCGTAGCAGCCCGCCGCTGTCGGCCGACTGCTCCTTCCGGAGCAGCCCCAGCAGCTCCTCGTCCGACTCGTTCAGCAACATTTGCTCCAGGTCCACATATCCATGCTCGACGCCATCTACAGTAGAGGTCGAAAGAAACAACACAAACACGTCAGCGTCACCTCGCATGGCAACATCAACAATATGAAAGGGAACAGGCACACGCACCGGTGCGCCACATCCCGCCAAAGTCCCGCGCGCTGCCGAACTCCTCGTCGAGCCGCGTGTCCAGCATGGCGCTGGGCCGGAACACGTCCACGTCGATGTCCATGTCCATGTCCACGTCGTCCAGTGCCTTGAGCTCGCCGTCGCTGCCAGCTCCGTCCTCGCGGTTGCCGGCCCCGTCGCGGACAAGCAGCGCCTCGTCCAGCGCGCAAACGAGCGCCATGCCCTCCTCGGGCACAACGGCGGCGGCTAGCGACTCGTCCATGCGAACCGGGGGAAGGGCGTCGGCGGCAGTGAAGACGGCGGGCGGAAGGATCAATCGACGGACGGCCTTTCTCCTGTCGGGTTTCCCTTGCTTTTGATAGTGAAGCCGGCATGTTTGGTGCTCGTCCTCGCAAAAGGCGATGGCTCCAGTTGATGCAGGTCATTGTCGAGAGGGAATCCCTGGCGATACGAACCTTTTGCTATTATGCATACAAACTTGGAGTGAATCAGCGAATTAGGGGACTGCGTGACGATCGGCAGGGATGGCCGCGGCACATACAAAAGGAAGAATACTCGCTCCCGTTCAAGGTTCAGAACCGACCGGACTGCAGCTTGAAAGCGTCACTAAAAAGAGGGTTTCCCCTCCCTGGGACGGGTGAAATCCGCATTTTTTTCTTGTTCCTTTCCCCACTTTTTCATAAACTGGACCGACCGACTTTATTTTGTTTTTTCTATTCATAGCCCTGCAAGATGGGCAACTCAACGCAGTAAACGGGAGTTTTAGCCAATTGTACGCGTATTTTGACTGTCAAGCGACATTTGATTGGCTCGTCATGCATTACTCACTACTTCTGGTGTACTGGTTACGGTACGTTTTCCGAATGTGTACCCCTCACAAGGTACTCTCATAACCGTAACCGTACCTCATTCAACAGTAGCCCACCGGCGTACCCTCTTGGTTGGTGGTTGGCGCCGCCCAAACGGCCGTTCAACATCCCACACGACAAGCAAAGCCCATCAAGTTGGTCGCGCGCGCTCCAGGCTCCATCTCTCGGCTCGCTCGCTAGTTCTTCGCTGTATTTGTGGCCTATCATCTCCTTCACTCTCTCGCGGTGCCTCTGACCCCCTTCGCGCGCCCCAACTCGGCCATGTTCAAGCGTAAGGGCGGCGGCAAGCCCAAAGCCGCGGGTGGCAAGCCCAAGGGCAAGACCAACACTAAGGCCAGAGCGTCGTCCTCGAGCGGCGCGAACCCGTTCGACGTGCGCAGTAACGTTGGCCGCGCCAAGTACGAGGTGCTGGGCAAGCGCGTCAAGGGCGCGGGCCGTGACGTGGCGCAGGCACGCGCGCAGGCCGAGCTGAAGCGGCGGAAGACGCTGGGCGCCGAGTTCAAGGCGCGCAACAAGAGCAACGACTTCCGCGACCGGCGGCTGGGCGAGCAGGACCCGACCATGTCGCTCGAGGACAAGATGATGGCGCGCTTCCAGACGGTGCGCAAGCGCAAGCTGCGCAACGCCCAGCTCTTCGCACTGCACGACTCGGACAGGGAGGACGAGGACGACGAAGAGGAGGATGCGGACGGGGACTCGCTGTTTCTCACGCACCAGGGCCAGAAAATCGCGGACGACTACGACGCGCAGAACGCGGACGGACCCATGGACGAGTTTGACAACGACGATGAGCGCGGCCGACAGCTGGACCGCGACATTGTCAACAAGCTGCACTTTGGCGGCGGCGGCGGTGGTGGCGACGACAAGAACGAGGACGGCTCGGAGCGCAAGAAGACGCATAAGGAGGTCATGCACGAGGTCATGATGAAGGCCAAGCTGTTCAAAGCCGAGCGCCAGAAGACCAAGGCCAGCCAGGAGGACGTGACCGAGCAGTTGGACCAGGGCTTCGACGACATCCGCGGGCTGCTCGAGTTCCGCCCGACGCGCGGCTCGGGGCGCGACAAGGGCGAGGAGAAGCGCGGGTCCATGGACGAGTTCGACAAGCTCACGCGCGAGTTCGCGTTCGAGGCCAAGGCCAAGGCCACGGAGCGGCGGCTGTCGCCCGAGGAGGCCGCCAAGAAGGAGCACGACCGGCTCGAGGAGCTCGAGCGCAAGCGCGTGGCGCGCATGAAGGGCGAGGAGGAGGACAGCGACGACAGCGAGGACGACGGCGGCAAGAAGAAGGGCAGGAAGAGCAAGAAGAAGGACAAAGGCAAGAAGAAGACGCCGCAGCTCATCATGATGCCCCCGACGGACGACGACCTCACGGACGGGTACGAGGTCGACAAGCGCTTCAACGCCGCCGCTGGTAGTGACGAAGAGGGCGAAGAAGGTGACGACGACGAGCAGAAAGAGGAGGAGGAAGAAGACGAAGAAGAAGAGGACGAGGACGAGGACGACGACAACTCGGAAGCCGACTCGGATGATGAAGGCGGCGAGAAGAACCTCAACGAGGAAGAGCAAGAAGAAGAGGGGGAGGAGGAACTGGAGGATGATGACGACGAAGAGGCCGCGAAGAAACCCGAGAGCGAGGAGGACGCGCTGCCGTTCGTGTTCCCGTGTCCAGAGACGCCCGAGGAGCTGCGCATGCTGTTCGACGAGCACGCCAAGCACTCGCCAGCCGCGCGCGCGCTCATCGTGGAGCGCCTCATCACGTACTACTCGCCGCGACTGAGCGTGGACAACCAGAAGAAGATGAAGCGCCTGTTCGCGATCTTGCTGCGCCAGTTCCTGCGCTGGGCCGCGCGCTACGACGCCCACAAGCAAGACGTACGTTGCCCTGATGCATTATCGGATACTGACCAGTTGATTAACGTGTCGTTTTACCCTCTCTGTGTCGTGCAGCTGGACAACCTGTCGCGCTTGCTGTTTACACTGGCGCAGCAGGTCAGCTCAGACGCGGGCGTCGTGACCCGCGAGCTGCTCGTGAGCGTCTTCAAGCGGCTGCACGCGCCAAAGCAGCAGCGCGTGCGTCCGCAGCTCGCGGAATTGCTGCTCTTCAAGGCGCTGTCGCAGGTCTTCCCGGCCTCGGACCTGCGCCACAACGTCATCTCGCCGCTCGAGACGCTGCTAGCCGAAAGCCTCACGCGCAGCACCATCGCATCGACGACGGCGAGCGGTGAGTCGTGTATGGTCCTGGAGATGGCGCACGCCAAGGACGCGGCCGAGCTGCTCGCGGCCTGCGCGCTACTGCTGGACATGGGCCGCGAGAAGCAACGGTTCGCGCCCGAGGTGGTCGTCTGCCTCGCGCAGATGCTGCGCGCGTTCCTCAGCAAGAAGAGCGAGAGCGACGACTTGAACGCGTGGCTGCGCCGCGAGCTCGAGCAGTGGGCGAGCGAGCAAAAGGACGAGGAGAAAGCGGACGACCTGCCCTTGCTGCCGCTCACGCCCTCGGTGAACGCCGAGTCGTCCACGTCCCCGGCGGTGCTCGGGTCGCTCCTCGCGCTCGTGGACGTGGCGTCGGCTCAGTACGCCGACCTGCCCGCCTTCCAGGAGCTCTTCCGGCCGCTGTACTTGTCGCTGCACGCGCTGGCGCGCGACGTGCTCAAGCCGACGCCGAGCCGGCTGAACGCGGTGATCGCGGGCGTGAACGCGCGTCTGGAGGCGGCGGCGAGCGCGCGTGCTCCGCTGCGGCTGCAGCAGGCGGCGCCGAGCGTGCTGCCCACGTTCGCGCCCAAGTTCGACGAGAACTACACGGTGCGCAAGGACAAGACGCGCGACCGCGACGCGGCGCAGCGCAAGCAGCTGCAGCGGCAGGTCAAGCGCGCGCGCAAGGGTGCGGCCCGCGAGCTGCGGCGCGACGCCGAGTTCGTGGCGCGCGCCAAGCAGGAGGAGGAGGACGTGCGGGTCGCCGACAAGCGCGCCAAGCAGAAGGAGATCTGGCGCTGGCTCGAGGAGCAGCACGCGACGTTCAGCCAGCAGGTCAAAAAGGGCGGCAACATGCTCAAGGGCGGTGGCAGCGGCGGGCCCAACAAGAACCGCCGCACGCCCAGGAAGTAGGCGCCAGCGAGGCGGCCAGGGCGTGCCGGAGGACCTTGCTAGGGTATCTGTATGCGCGTCCCGCGTGCTGGCTGCATGCTGGCCGCTCGAGGTCACACTACACATGCGAATAGAGTTGCATTTCATCGTTCTCCCATGTGTGTGGGTGTCATTGCGTAAATCATGCAGTTATGTGCGACCCTGTGGGGTTTCCAATGTGTCGTCGATTAGCTTTAACCTCGCGCCTCTCTTGTCGCACTACCATGGGACTGTTCTGCCCTCGCTCTCCGCGTGGAGACCGCCAGCGCCCGCCCTACTTGGCCTCGCGGTTCTTTTTGGGCACGCTCTTCTTGGTGTACTGGCGCGTGGGCGGCATGGGCAGGATGTTGGCCAGGCCCAGCAGGTGGCTCACGCGGTCCGACGGCTGCGCGCCCACCGACACCCAGTAGCGCACGCGCTCGCTGTTGACGCGCAGCTCCTTCACGCCGTCGCTCGCTGCGATCGGGTTGAACGTGCCCAGCTACAGGCAGAGCGTTCAGTAGCAGCAGCAGCAGCAGCAGCATTAGCACAGGGAGGGGGAGGACTGACTAAGTGGCAAACAAATAGACGTACGATCTCGAGGTGCTTGCCGTCGCGCGGCGCGCGGGCGTCGGCCGCCACGATGCGGTAGAACGGGAGGTCCTTGCGGCCCCAGCGCGCCAGCCGGAGTCTCACCACCATGCTTGCTTCCCTGAGCGCTAGCCTGGTACAGTGCGTAGCGTTCCCTTTAAGCGCGGGGCGTTGCCTGCCTTGCTTCTCTGTCTTCCTCTCCTGCCTTCAGGTGATGTGGGGAGCTCCGCGCGCAACCGTCCAGCCAATGCGAGGCGCCGCGCAAAGTTCGCTTTTTACACCTTGTTTTGTGAATGCGGAGTGCAAAGCACACCCGGATCCGGAACATTTGTCGGGTGAAGAGGGGGTTTGTATGGGGTCTGTGACAGGATGCGTACTTAAGAAGGAAGATGCGAACTTTATGAGCAGCGGCGGACACAGTTGACATGGCTACACTGCGGACCGGAAGATCAGACCGGACGGAATCATGAAGCTCCAAAGCGAGCACTTTGTGCTATCTTCTCCGCCTCTAGTTCATGAACTGATGGACGTCCTTCCTATTCGTTGGTTCACAGCGTATTTGTAGTCTGTCTAGCTCCAGCGGGAGGGCAGTCGCCTCATGTCTCCTTCTCGATGAACGCCTTGATCTTCTCGAGCATCTCGGCGCGAACCGCCTCGGGCACCGCATCTAACGAGCCAGCAGCCAGCACAGCAACACCGTTAGCATACTATAGAGACAGACAACCGTGCTGGCATTCGCGTATGCTCCCGCGCACCTCTGCCCTTGGGCGTGATCTCCTCGACCAGGTCCTCGACCGTGACCTGGTCGATCCCCTTGCTCCGGATCACCTCTACTCCGACCGCGCGCAGCACTCCGTCAGCACACAACAACCCGTACATTCAGGCGCCTGGATCCCATGCGCACCTTTGCAGTGGGCCTTCATCTCGTCGCGCCAGCCGCATGCGGTCAGCTTCACGCGCAGCAGCTCCTTGAGCCGTTCCTTCTCACCGCTGTCCACGAGCTTTTGCGCGATCCGCTCCTTCACCTGCTCGTCGCGCCGCTGCCGGGCTGCGATCGACCTGTCCGCGCCATCATCACACCCGGCCCCGCGCCGTTTTAATACCGAAGGTCGCGATCGCCAGCATGTAGGCGACGTCCCGGCTCCGTGATCCGTTCAGCGGGCGGTCGGGCGGTCGTTGCGATCGAACGACCTGCGCGCGGACGGCGCGAAGAGGTGCGTCACGAGCGCACACGTGAGCAACATACTTACTCCTCCATGATGACGATCGCCCTTGCCCTGGCGTGCGGCGGGGGTCCACGATAGACGCGGCGCAGCACACGATGCCGCTTGGCGGCGTCTGTCGTTCGCGTCGCCCAACGTTATGAATTGGCGGCTCCTGGCGACGCTGGGCTGCAAAATTATGGGGTTACGCTGCGTAACCTGCCGTTAAAGAACAGAGCCCAAAATAGCAAGCGGCAATTTTGCACTACAGTATGCTTCTGGTATAAATATACTTCTGGTATAAATATAGTGATGGAAAATATTTTGAAGGAGCGACTAGGGCAGAGGGGAAGGGGAAGGCAGCGCAAATGAAAATTACCGATATTCGAACAATCGTGAATTTGAAGTGTCATATTGGTTGTAACGTTTTTGTGGGGGTTTTGGTATTTTTTACCGACGTGGCAGACTACGTTTTAGCAGCAAAAGTCCGGACACCTTTTACGACACCTTGACACACCCACCCTCCTCGTTTGTTGTTGTTGTTCTCCCTTCCCCTACCCCGAATCCGAGAGACAAGCCAGGCTTCAGCGTCCACCCCGCGCTCGGTGCTCCAGTTCAGTCCATTTGAGTGTGCACCGTAGGGTCGGAGGGCGTACAGAACAGTACACCAACAATTCAGCACTCTAGTACAGTGCAGTAAGAGAGCCATCGACCGACGACGATAAAGTGTTGCCCGGTGGCGGCTCAAACGGTCGATTTTAGGAGCTGAGAACTGGTCGCGAGAGCGCGGGCGCTTCGTCTAGTTGTCGTCTCCGTCCGGTTGTGTTTTGATTCTGTTTGTCTGTCCGGTGGAGTGGCTCCGTGTGTTCCAACGAGCATGCAGACGGACGTGTGGACGGACGGGCCAGACAGAGTGTTGGTTTGTTAACCAAGCACAAAACGGGGAAGGGGAGGAGGAGGAGGAGGAGG
>JAADXW010000979.1:0-13348 GCA_023337975.1 Phytopythium ostracodes
AATTTGCTATTATCCACTATACTTTCAGCCAATAAGAGCAGAAAGTGATGAATTTTCTGCAAAAAACACCATGTTCATAATGCCTGGCGTGCACTGTAATTTGTCTAATATCGCAAAGTTTTGACAAAACTACGTAAAAAACCCTCGCACTCTTAAACTATGTCATACGTTTTAACATGCTGACTGAAAACCGTAGAACCAATAGAAAAGCAAAAATGCAGCGTTTTAGACCACAGTACGAGCTTCATTTTGCTATGGTTCCTGTTGAAAATGGACAAAAAACATGGAAGATGTGGACGGTTTTGTGAAGTGGTCATATCGAGGTGGGACAGAGGAAGTATTGTACTGGTCAGCGCCATTGACACACCGGCGCACATTTTTCAACATTGCCCAGCAAGCACGATGAATGAGCAAACAAACGTCACGCCGTTCGAATCGTCTTGTTGTAAGAAGCATATATTTCACACGTTCACGCCAGCCTGCTCATTTCCAAAAGTGCAATGAGGCTGCTAACCCCCGAAGAAAGATTGCTCGTGGTCCGGTGCCACAAGTACTTCTTGGCCGAGACCAAGTACGGTCGCGACCCCGAGGGCCGCCGGATGCGCTCTCGGGTTAGCGAGTGTTTGGGGGTGGACGAGGCGACAGTCGCTCGCATTATTGCGGCGAACAACGCGCAGCAGACCGCGCGCAGTCCTCCCTTTCCGGCAAGAAAACTGAGGTCTTTTTGGACGAATCCTACTGCAACCTGCACCACTTTGCTGAGAAAACATGGCTTCTACCGGGCATGAAACGACCACTACCGAGCGGTAAAGGGCGCAAGTACGTCATCGTGGGCACTGGGACCATCACCATGAAAGGCAAAAAGGTTCGGGCCAGCTGGATCAAGGGCTCTATCAAGGTCTGGCCCGCCGACAAAGCGAGCGGCGGCGACGACGACCACGACTATCACGGCAATTTCAACAGTGGCCTCTTCGAAAAGTGGTTTGAGGAGCTATGCGAAACGCTGAAGCGTACGTACGGCGAGTACAAAATTCACATGGACGGCGCCAAGTACCATCGGCGGAACGAAGACCCGGCTCCAAACATGAGCTGGCGCAAGGACGACATCATCGCGTGGATGGACGACCATGGCGTGGCTGCATGGCCGACGCTGACCAAGAAGCAGCTGCTTGAGCTCGTGCCACTGGGTGGTGGGGGTGCGCCGGTACACGCGACTGTTAAAACAGCCAAGCAAGTCGGTCACGAAATGCTGTTCACGCCCCCCTTATCACCCAAAATTACAGCCCATCGAGTTCGTATGGGCGGCCATCAAGAACCCTATCGCACGAAGCCCAGCCCGCAACATGGAAGATCCCCACCAGAAGATCTGGGGCGGCATCAACAAAATCTCCCATCGCGAATGGCTCGGCGCTTATCGTAGTGTTCAGACTGTCGAGCAGGAGTGCATGGACGCTTTCGAGGACTAAGATGAACACAAAAGTATTCCTTTTACATGATATTTAATATCCATGCTATTATTTATCAAAGGTTTAAGGTTACACCGTTATATTTTCCAAATAATATCTAACCTAACCTCAGTAACCCCGTTTTTTTTTTTATCACTTACCAATAAAAATGACAACAGCAACATGCCTGGCTTCTAATTCGCGTAGAATAGCGTGAAATTAGATTAAATTTGCTGGAATGGAAAGAGGAGAGCCTGCTCGATGTCATGGTGTTTTTTTTCTCTCAGAGTATAAAATTTGAGGAGATCCGAATCTCCAAAGTCGGTGTATCAATGGCGCTGGCCAGCACAATAGTCGTGGAGGGCGGTGGGACAGTATAGTTAGGATGCGAGCGGAAAACGGGGGCAGAAGTTAGGCGCCACCCCAGAAATGAATCGCCCACCCCTCGGCCTAATCTTAGGGTTAGATCCTCGTAAACTTCAGCATTTGACCACTTTGCGGCGATAAATTACGTAAAATCGAGGGGTTTTAGATGTAAAAGCACTGGTAAAATACGAGTGGTTGATTTTTTTCTTGCCCGCTTAATTTTCACCTCAGTTCCACGCGGTCGCCGACTATGGAGCACTTGGCACTGGAAAACCGAACTGCGGCCCTACCGTACAGTAGGGCGCATGAACCCATTTATACTGAATCAAGCTACAGTACAGTACAGTAAGCCTATTCGTTTAGGTCTCCACTCGTCGAAATGGACACCTTCGTTGGATTCTCGGTGCTCTATACGCAGTTCCACTGCACGAGCGTCGCTGTCCAACACCACGGAATCATGTCGCCCCCGTGTCGCATATTGCAGGGCATCCCCCCTTGGATTCCCTACGCACCGCGGTCAGCTCCAGCAGACAGGTTAAGCGGCACCACCGGGGAGGGCGTTGACCCCTTAGCGCGGCACTACTGTACGCTGTACTGTATCGGATTGACCCGGGTCCGACCGTTACCGTGCCGTTTCGTCACGGCGGACGCGTATCGTGGGCGGCCAGTCCTGTTACACCGGTGGCCTGCCCTCAATCCCGGGTAGAGCGGTGGTAGGGCGTCGTAGGGCGGTCATTGGGGTCGTCCGCATCGATGCGCTCCTTGTGCGTGTGGAATGTCTCTATATCTCTATACACTTGTCGCCGTCGTCTGTCCTTCTTCGTCTTGCGCCGCCAACCTCGCCGTCCAGTAGTCCGTTGTGTTCTCCATGCGCAAACGCACTATTATCCGGTCCACTACCTAAGCCCACGCGTGGGTGGGGCGCTAGATCCAGCCGCCGAGCCACCGGCGCAGCTCGAGCTTGGTGACGAGCCACCAGTCGTCCCAGTCGTCGCGGAACCACTCGTGCACGCGGTCGTAGGCCCTCTGGCGCTGGCGGAAGCGCTCGGCGTGCTCCTTGGCGAGCGGCACGACGCCCACATCGAACGGGCAGCTGTGCGGGAAGCCGCGCTCCTTGTAGTTGCCCGGGTACACGCCTGCGAGCCGCCCGACGGTGCGGAAGAGCTCCGTGCGGCTCACGTCCCACTTGAGGATCGAGTCGCTGTTGATGTAGAGCGGCGTGGCGGCCGCGGGGTCGGCGCCCCACTTGTTGACCGGGTAGAAGTGCAGCGAGTCGCCGCAGATAATGCTGTCCTTGCGCGAGTGCCACACGCCGACTGTGCCGACGCCAAAGTCCGAGACCGCGTAAGCCGCCTCGGCCAGCTCGCACGCCTGGAAGAACAACTCCTTGTCGCCGTACGACGGCGGTCGCCGCGCGCCGTTGAGCGACACGAACGACGCGAGGATGGCCGTCGCGCGCGGCTGCCGTATCTTGTCCCACAGCACCACCGACGAGTCCAGGAAGTGGCCCGTGCGCAGCCGCCACGCGTGCGCGCTGCGCACCTCCCTACTCAGCTCGATGGGGAACGTCAGTCCGTGCGGGATGGCCCCAATAGCCGGATCGCTCTCGTCGACCGTCTCGTTGCGCTGGAGCGTCCTGATGTGCTGGTAGGGCGCCACGTCGAAGTGCGCGAGGAAGTCCTGAAGCGCGGCGATGCCCGTGCACAGCGACTTTGGCTTGTCGCCGTCGATGGGCTCGGCTAGGTGCTTACCGTCGCTCGTCATGCGGTCCAGGAAGAAGAGCGTGCCCGTCTCCTGGTACTTGGTGGCGTCCCAGAGCTGCGTCGGGTCCTCGAAGAAGAGCGTGTCGGCATCCAGCAGCATCACCTGCTCGAACTGCGAGTAGACCACGCCCAGTACCTTGATGTCGAAGCCCCGGAAGCGCCTGTGGCAGTCGGCCAGGTCCTCGCAGAAGAGCGGCCGCAGCGGCGAAAAGGCGTCGCGCGCACGGGCCGCCAGCGCGCACGCGTCGTACACGCGCACGTTCTCGTCCCTGCGCGCCAGCTGGATCGCCAGCTCCGCGCGCAGGTCGCCGCAGTGCGGTACTTCGACGGGCAGGGTCACGCCCAGCGCGCGCAGCTCCAGGATGAGCGAGAAGCCCAGCAGCGCGATGTCGTCGTACAGCGGCAGCACGACACCACGCGGCTCGGCGCTCTCCTGCGTCGCCTCGCGGTACAGGCTCTCCGCGAACAGGTCGGCGTGCGGCAGCGCCGGGGTCGCTCCCAGCGACGCCGACGGGCGCAGCAGGAAGCGGTACAGCAGCGACACGTTCACCAGCAGCACCGCCAGCAGAAGCGCCGCCAGCAGCAGCGCGAGCGCCGCCGGGCGCCGCTGGCCCGCGCGCGCTTGCCGAAGCCACCGGCGGAGACGAGGAGCCAGCTGAGCGGGCGAGCGCGCCGCCGCCGGGCCCCGCGCGGGCGTCGGCATCCGCATCCTTCCCCCAGGCTCGGAGCCGCTTCGTGGCGTCGGGAAATGGAGGTGATGAGCGCGGGGTACGTCAGGGCGAGGGAGGAGGGGTACGAAATGGTTACACGTCTATTTCTGTAGTTTTACGAACATCAGAGTATATATGTGCAACTATAGACGGATGCGTGGGAAGATGCGCAAGGAGCAGAGCTGCGGGACAACATGGCTACAGTGCGCTTCAACGCGTTCCACCTACTTGCCCCCTCCCTCCGAGTACGACGTACATTAGCCTCTATTGTTGGGTATAGCGTCCCTCTCCTCCCCTAGTCGTCCTACCTACAGCATGTCGACGGCCTTAACGACGGCCTTGGCCCAGATGGCGTCGAAGGTGGCGAGGTGCGAGTCGCGCACCCAAGCGCGCAGCTCCGCCTTGAGGAAGGCGCCGCGCTTCCCGCCCTCGGCGCGCCACTGGGTGGCGAGCGCGCGGCGGCTGGCCACCTCCCGCGACTGCAGCTTGGTCACGAGCAGCTGGATCTTCTTGTCGAACTTCTTGCGCAGCAGCGTCTGGCTGGGCTCCTTGAGCGCGCCGCTGAGCGACAGCGCGCGCATCTCCGGCAGCACGTCGCCGTCCAGCAGGAACTTAGCGAACCACCGGTACTTGTCCGTGTTCTTGTCGTTGCCAGACGCGCTCGAGGCCTTGTCGTAGTCCGGGAACGCGATCGCCATGGGCGGCAGCGCCCACTGGTGCACGCCAAACAGCGGGCGCGCGAAGCAGCGCACCTCGTCTCGATCCGCATCGAAGAACGGCGCCGGCTCCATCAGCGGCGGCGAGAACGAGCACAGCGGCGTGTGCTTGCCCACCGCCGCGAGCCACGAGGGCTCCACGGCTGTCACCGTCTTGAGGTACGCGCGCGACGTGCGCTGGATGTGCTGGAACACGACGAACACCGGCAGCCGCGACGGGTCCGGGGAGAACACGCACGAGTGCGGGTGGATGTACACGGGCTCGTTTACGGCGCCGGACGCCGCGAGGTACGCGCAGTTGCGCTCAATCTTGGAGCCCTCCGTGACCGTCCCGGCCGGCGCGCGTTTGGCCACGTTGTCCAGGAAGCCCGCGGCCACGATCTGCCGCAGCGTCACCTGCGCTGTCTCGTCCGGCGGCGGCATCTTGGGCGACAGCGTGATGCCTTCGCTGTCGCTGAAGTAGAGCGCGTTCACGATGCGCGTGAGCTGCTGCCGCAGCTTGAGCATGTTCTGCATGGTCTTCTCGTGCAGGTGGTTCTCGCGGCAGAAGGTGCCGCTGCCGCCAGTGTACGCGTAGGCACCAGCGGCACGCAGCAGGCTCAGCACGTCGCTGTCCGGGTGCTTCCACTGGGAGTGGCGGCGCATGGCTTCCGCCTCACGCCACTCGCGCTCCATGTCGTCCTCTTCCTTCGCGTCCTTCTTCGTCTTCGTCTTCTCGCCCTCCTCCTCTCCTTCCTGCATCTGCTCCATCTCCTCGTCCGCCTCCTGCTGCTCCTTGCGGTCGAGCGCGTGGATGAACGGCGAGTGGCCAGACAGCGCCGCCACGATCGCGATCGTGTACTCGAGTAGCCCCATCTCTCGCGCGACGAGCAGCATCTTGGCAAAGCGTGCGGCAACGGGGAACTGCACGAGCGCGCGACCCAGCGCCGTGATCTCCTCCTCGTTGCTGCGCATCGAGATCGCGCCAAGGTTCACAAGCGTCGCCAGCGCCGCGCGCACGGCCTGCGCGTCAGGCGGAGTCGGAAACGGGAACTGCCGCACGTTGTGAATGCCCATGGCCTTCATCTGCAGCACGAGGTCTTCGATCGGCTGCCGGAGGATCTCAGGCGACGCGAACTTGGAGAACTCCGTGTCGTACACGGCCGATGAGTAGAGCCGGTAGCAATGGCCGGGGCCCGTACGACCGGCACGACCGGCGCGCTGGTCGGCGCTCGCCTTGGAGATCCACTGCACCTCAAAGGAGGATACGCCGCTCGCGAGATCGAACACCCGCTCCTTGGTGCGCCCGGCGTCCACAACGTACTTGATCCCCGGGATGGTAAGTGACGTCTCGGCCACGTTGGTGGCCACCACAATGAGCCGGTGGCGATCAGGCGGCGTCTCGAACACCTTCATCTGCTCGTCGTGCGGAAGCAACGAGTACAGCGGCAGCACGTGCATGAACGGCTGAGCCAGCTCGTCGTCGTCGTCCTCATCTTCTTCATCATCGTCGTCGTTGTCGCTGCAGCTCTTCTTCTCCTCGTCCTCAAGGTCATAGACCGTGTCGTCGGCGTCGTCGGCATCGTCGTTGCCGTACAGCTCCTTGTCCTCCCGGTCGGCCTCCTCTTCAATGTCGTCATGCTCGAGCAGGATGCGGTCGGAGCCCACAGCTAGACTGCTGCTGCTAGGAGCATCCTCGTTCGCCTTACTCTCCTCGATCAGACCTTCATCGTGATCGTTCGAGCGAGGGCGGCCAGTGCTGCGTTTCTTGCTGCGTCGATTGCTTCCATACGCGCGCCGCAACTTTCGGCAGAGTTGCGAGATCTCGCGCTGGCCAGTCAGGAACACGAGCACGCCGCCCTCGGGCAGCTTCTTGTGGATCTTTACCACCTTCTTGTACGCCTCGCTCACGTAGTCGTCCAGCTCGGTGCGCTTGTTGAAGTGCACAGTCACTGGATATTGGCGAGCGTCGACGCGTAGCACCGGCGGCGGGTTCGGAAACAGGCGCTTGTTGTTGGTGAAGTCCTCCACACGCAGTGTCGCCGACATGATGACGAGCTTGAGTGGTTGGATCGGCGGCTCGTCCTCATCGTTGCCGATCGCCTGTGCCTCCTTCTCCTCGCGCGCCATCTGCGCACGCAGCGGCGCGATCCGCGAGAGCAAACCGATCAGGATGTCCGTGTTGACGTTGCGCTCGTGGGCCTCGTCAAGCAGCACGATCGAGTACTGGCGCAGGAGAAAGTCTTGCTGGATCTCCTTCAGCAGGATACCATCCGTCATGAACTTGATGCGCGTGTTGGGACCGACGTGAGCCGCGTCGTATCGGATCTGATACCCGACTTGGCCCTTGTCGCCGCCACCAAAGGGCACGTTGAGCTCCTCCGCGACGCGCTTGGCCGTCGACACGGCGGCGACACGACGCGGCTGCGTCACGCCGACCTTCCCGTGGAACGTCGGGTGCTTCGGGTGGCCGTAGCCTGCCTCGTACAGGAACTGCGGCACCTGCGTCGTCTTACCACTACCCGTCTCACCACAGAGAATGACCACATCGTTCTCCGTGATCGCCTCCATGATCTCCTGCTCCGAGCTGCAGACGGGCAGCTGCATGCGTGCGAGCTGGATCTCCGGCTTGCGCTTGAGCTGCACCAGCGTCGTTTTGTACGACAACTTGGTCTTCTTGCTCAGCTCACGCATCTCCTCGGCATTCTTGAGCACGATGGGTTCCGGCACGTACACCTCGCGCGGCGCTGTCTCCTCTTCCTGCTCTTCCTGTCCGGACGGCTGGTTGCGCAGAGCCTCGCGCTGTCGGCGCTTCTCCTCGTTCTTCCGACGCAGCGCCTCGAGCTTGGCCATCGCGGCGCTCTGAGACGACGAGCTGGCGTCCAGCGAGCCGTCGTTGCGATACGACGGCTCGAACTGGTCAAAATCGCTCAGCGTCGAGGCGCTCGCATTGGCGCTGCTGTCCTTGATGGAGGGAATCGACGCAGTAGCGGCAGGCGATACGGTTGGTTGCTGCCGCTGCGCGCTCTCCTGAGTGGCGAGGTGCGTCAGTTTGGCGCGGTTCTTCTTGCGCCGCTTCTTGCCGCCAGAAGCGGCCGGCTGCTCATCGTCTTCGCTATCCACCATTGCTGCCGCTGCCTCCTGTTGCTTCAGCTCCGCCTTCTCCTTCTTGGGCTTCTTGCCCGCCGTGTTGCTCACTCCACCAACCGGCGCCGCGCTCTTGCCACCAATTGTCACCTTGACGACGTCCGCTTCCTCGTCGCTGCTGGACGCTGCCGCCATCTCCTCGTCCTCGTCCTCGCCATTGCCAGCGCTCGGCTGCTGGAAGAGCTCCTGCTGCTCCTCGGCCGAGAGCGCGATGCCCGCCTTGTGGCGGCCCAAGGACCGCTTGAGGCGCTCGCGCAGCGTCTCGCGGTGGCCGAGCTTGGAGGACGAGTACAGCAGCTGCAGCTGCTGCGGCGCGAGCTGCTGCTGCTCCAGCGACTTGTACAGCTCCTCGCGGCGCGCCTCCTTGACCTTGCGCGCCGCAATCTGCTCCAGCTTCTTGCGCTTGGTCTTGCTCAGGCGCGCGGCCTGCTCCACCACCTCGTCCGGCACCTTCTCCTCCTTCTTGCTCTTCTTCTTCTTGCTGCCTACGACCACTAGGACGTCGCCCTCGTTCCCGCCCAGCTCCGCGCGCAGCTCCGCCGACAGAATGTCCGCCTGCCCGTCCTCCTCCTCCTCCTTGTTGGTTGCGCCGTCCACTTCCTGCGCCGGAGCCGCCGCCGCCGCCTGCTGCTCCTGCTGCTCGCTAGAAGCCTCCGCCTCCGCCTTGGCCGCCAGCGCACGCTCCTTCTTCCGGTGCTTCTTGGCCGCCGCCGCCGCGTGGCCCCCGCGCTTGCGCTTGCCGCCCGCCATGCCTGCCGCCCGGGATTCTCGTACTGTTGGAGCGGTAGCTCAGCGGCAGGTCAACCAACGGAAGTGCGTCAGTATCAAAACGTACTAGATCACCGCAGTATGAATGTGGAGTATTCGGTTAAACCTCGCGCTAGCGTTTCCACTAGGGTTACACATAAGTATGAGTACTAGTGAGTGAGAATGTATGACTCCGTATTATTCTGGAGTAAGTCGCTGCGCGCCTGCCGTTTCAAGATCAGCTCTTTTCCCTCCTTTTCGCCCAATCCACACCCGTTGTATGTCCATTTTCGACCAATCGTATCGCCTGATCGAGTGACTGGACGGAACTGGAGCGGCGACCAACCGAAAGCGGCGCCACGCTGGGCATTCGCTCGAAGCGGTCGGAAGGAAGGAAGCTCTCCCTCTCTCGCGCCTCCCAGTCGTCTCCAGGGCCACCCCCCCATACTGTACAACAGCAGCAGAGGAGCGTCCGTCCGTGTGGACCTCAAGCAGCAGCAGCCATGCCGACGAAGCGCGTGAAGGGCAAGAAGAAGCTCAAGTCCATCAAGGCCAAGCTGACGGACTCGATGGGCAGCAAGCGCAAGCTGGCCAAGTTCGGCAAGGAGCAGCGCAAGGGCATGAAGGGCTCGGCGGCCAACTACATCACGCGCAGCCAGGCGCTCAAGCGGCTGCAGGTGACGCTCAAGGACTTCCGTCGGCTGTGCATCCTCAAAGGCGTCTACCCGCGCGAGCCCAAGAAGAAGCCGTCGGGCAAAGACAAGACGTACTACTACCTCAAGGACATCATGTTCCTGGCGCACGAGCCCGTGCTACACAAGTTCCGCGAGTTCAAGAGCTTCATGAAGAAGGTCAAGCGCGCCATGGGCCGCAAGGACTACGCCGACGCCAAGCGCATCCACGAGAACCGGCCCGAGTACGAGCTCGACCACATCGTCAAGGAGCGCTACCCGCGCTTCGTTGACGCCATCGCCGACCTGGACGACGCGCTCTGTCTCGTGCACCTTTTCGCCGTCATGCCCGCCGGAGGACGCGGCGGCGTCAGCTCGGAGGTGACGGAGACGTGCCTCCGACTGGCGCGCGAGTGGCAGAACTACGTCGTGGCCGCGCGCGCGCTCACCAAGGTGTTCGTCAGCATCAAGGGCATCTACTACCAGGCCAACGTCATGGGCCAGCGCGTCACGTGGCTCGTGCCGCACCAGTTCACGCCCACGGTCGACAAGCGCGTCGACCTGCGCGTCATGCTCACCTTCCTCGAGTTCTACCAGGTGCTGCTCAAGTTTGTGCACTGGCAGCTCTACGCCGAGCTGGGCGTCGCCTACCCGCCCAAGATCAACCTCGAGCTGGACGAGGCCGGCGCGCAGCTCGCGGCCATTGAGCTCGAGCGCGTCAAGGAGGCCGAGACGAAGGACGACGAGGCGCAGGAGGACGCCACGGTGGACGGCGAGAGCGCCGCTGCCACCACGACCAAGGTCACGCAGCAGCAGAAGGAGTCGGAGAAGCGCATCAAGACGCTGCGTGACGGTGTCTTTGCCAACACCACCACGACCGACAACGAAGACGAGGACGAGGACAATGAGGCCTCCAACTACGGCGCCATGAGCGAGCCGCTCGAGGCGGCGTTCGCCTCCAACGAGCTCGCCGCGCAGCTGTACCAGACGCAGCGCGAGGAGGCCGCGAGCGAGCGCGGGCTCTTCACGGGTCTCGTGTTCTTCCTCTCGCGCGAGGTGCCTGCCGGCTGTCTCGAGCTTGTGCTGCGTGCGCACGGCGCGCAGATCGGCTGGGAGGGCGAGGGCTCCCCGTTGTCGGAGAAGAGCGAGCGCATCACGCACCACCTGATGGACCGCCCGCACCAGGGCCACCGCTACTTCAATCGCGAGTACGTGCAGCCGCAGTGGGTGTTTGACAGCGTCAACAACGGCATTCTGCTGCCGATCGCGCGCTACGTGCCCGGCGCGGAGCTGCCGCCGCACCTTTCGCCGTTCGTCGACGATTCCGCGGAAGGCTACGTCCCGGAGTACCGCAAGCAGCTCGACAAGCTCAAGTCGGCGTCGCAGGTGCTGCGCGAGGTCGGCGCCATCGGCAAGGAAGATGATGACGAAGAGATGGCGGCTGCGGACGACGAGGACGAGGACGAGGAGGAGGCATACGCCGCCGGCATTAAGGCCGAGCGCGAGGGCCACTCAGCCGACGCCAATAAGTCGGACGACAGCGAGAAGGAGGAGGAAGAGGAAGACGAGGAAGAGGAAGAGGAGGAGGAGCCCAAGCCGGCCGCGTCCAAGGCCAAGAAGTCGTCCAAGGAGAAGAAGGAGGAAGAGGAGGCCGAGCTGCACGAGCTGGCCAAGAGCATGATGTCTAAAAAGGCCAAGCGCCTGTACGACCGCATGCAGTACGGCCTCGGCAAGAAGGCGGACAAGATTCAGGCGCTCGAGGCCAAGCGCACGCGCATCGAGGAAGAGAAAAAGGCGGCGGCCAAGGAGCCCGCGGCGAACACCGGCGGCGACAAGAGCCAGCCGAGCAAGAAGAAGCGGAAGAAGTCTAGCAACTAGCGTGCTCCACCGGACCGCACTGCACAACTACACACATCAAATCCGTAGAGTAACGTTTCTCCCCTTTTTTAGACGGCCACGCCAGCTTCCCATCTCATAGTTTCAATTCGCTTTGCTTACCAAAGCTGGCTCGAGTGGGCCGGCCGTTGCACCGGTTCTAGTCGCCACAGGCCAAACGACCAGCAACCAGAAGTTTCGTCACCAAGACTCGAGGTCTTGTTGACGATCAAGGCGATCAATTGGCTGTTCACGAGCTTAGGGAAGCGCTGAGTCGCTGGGCGTTTGAAGAGCAGCAGCCCGCCCAAACCGATCGTTTGAACCCATTCAAGTTGAAGCAGAGACCAAGCAGCATTACCAGAACACGGTTGCTTTTCAGTGATTTGCGCAAAACACGGTTGGCACACTTCATTATGTGTCGGAATAGCTCTTCCATACCCTGATTTGATGATTGGGCGCATTCGATGAGGTCCGCCTTTGTCCACGTGTGTGTCATGCACGCTCCCGCTATCATCAACCACAATGGAGACGGCAGCACTGTTGAGACCCCTCAGTCTACTGCACCGAGTGCCTGAGCTCCAGTTCACCACCAATCATCGTTGTACCACACGTGAATAGTTTCCCACTGCCTCTCGTCCTCAGCCCTCCTCCCTTAGCGCGCAGCACCAGCCCCGGGGACGCAGAAGAAATCTATTGGCCGTCCAGCAATCAACCCAGTAGCCGAGGCTAGGATCTCGCGAATTAAGGGTCACTCATCGCCTGCGGCTACGGTGCCTTTCCCTCGGCCTGCCACCCGTTTCAAGAAGAGAAAGCCACGCTGCACTGCGGTGATGCACAGGACTGTTCATGACGGGTCGACGGGGAAGGAGTCAAATCGCTGGCGTCCACATCGTCGCGGTCACCTCTCGGCTCGACCAGTCAAATGCGAGATCGCGACGGTCGACGCGCACCGACGCCGTGTGTCGTTTCAGAGCGTTGGATCCTTCACTGAGCCTGTATTCCACTTCGTCGCCGCTTGGTCTAATTGCAGATAACTCACTCCAGCGTACGAATATATGCTGGGACGGGCGGAGTTGGTGTTGAAAAATGAAGCAGAGAGCATCCGGCCAAGCGCGTATGAGTCACCGGGAATTCCCTGCAGCCTCGGAATGAGTTGCGTCGCCCAGCGTTTCATCACCTTGGGAGGCCGCCCGCGCTCATCCGACCCGGCCACCGCTCCGGACTTATCGCACTCGCCCACTCCAACACCTTCTGAAACGCCGAGCGTCTTCATGCGTGCTCGCCGCTGCGAGTTTACCACAACAGCTTGAGAACGAGGAGCTTGGGTCCATCCTCCCCATGTAGCGGTCGGTGTGAGTGAGTTATACGCTATTCGATTGGAGTGACGCCGCCGACGTTGGACGCTCGCACAGGACGCTGATTGGCCGCATTCAAAGGTTTAGATCGATCCGGCGGATCATCCACCGGCCATGTTCAGCGCTGCCGTTAAAGTCGAGGGGTGAAAAGTTGTCACCGAGGCCGGCGCGACTCAATTCGTACATGTGACCCGCTACGACGCCCAGCAATGGAGAGACGTGGGCTTCGTGGGTGAGGATAGCATCAAGAGATCATGCCAGTACTTCGGGCGACTCACCCGCCCTGCTGGCTACTACAGTAGTCAACGCACGACCACTGGGCACTAGTGTGGCCCGCTAGTAGTGGTCGTCGGCAGAGTTCAGCAACGGCTTCTTTTAAGGCGTTCAACACGGTATAATTCCCCATTCCCTTCATCCTCGGTACTCGTTCGGCCTTGCAGTCTTTGCCATCCTGCCATCGCCCAGGCGGGCCGATCACCAAAGCCATCAGAGCGGTCGAAAGCTCAACACTCACTTTCCAATTCGCGGCTTACCACGCATACCACCACCACCAACAGCAGCAACAACAGCAACA
>JAADXW010000980.1:0-13342 GCA_023337975.1 Phytopythium ostracodes
AAAAATGCGTTTTATCCGCTGAAAACTGTTTTAGTCGAGAGATCTCGCAATTGGCTATAAAATGAGGCATTTTGCGCTTTCGAAAACCTATTATTGGCTAAGATATGCGACCGACCGGCCATTTTCACGTTTCATTGGCGCGCACTGTACGTTTGAGCAGTGAGAGCTGCTGCATATTTTTTGCCGCCGACTACCAAGAGGGTGCTCGGGGCTTTGAAGGGTTAAGCCCCTACCTTTCGAGGCTCCCTAAGCACAAGATCACAGGGAGCACGCACAGCAGTGCTAAAGTGTGATTTTGGCACCCGCCTCATCACACAACGGCAGTGATGACGACAGCTACAACGGCTGTGGTGACGGCAGCCACGGCGATACTGGCGACTGCAGCAACCTCAACGTCGACAACAGCAGACCCAACTGCAGCAGTCCCAACGGCGACCACTCCTACAGTGGCCACTGCAGCTACGACTGCAGCCACAATAACATCAACGAGAGCGCCTACGAGAACAGGCGCGGCTGCACGCTGAACGGCAATTGTGGGCTCTCTGACCGCTGCGGCGATGGCGATGGCTACAGCGACAGCGACCATGGGCGCTTCCAACGACGCAACGGCGACCCACGCAGCATGAGTGGCTATGCCTATGGCGGCGCCGGCGATCCTACCCCCTATGAATGTGATGGTGACGGGTACTACTACTACGACATGTACGACTACTGCAACTACGCTGGCGCACGGTGCCAGGACATTGGCGTTCAGGTGGATGACACGGTGTGGGCACTGACAACTCGGAGCCACAACAACACCGCGTGATTCCGGGAGACGTACCGACTAGCATCCATGTCAACAGCTTCCATCACAAGTACTGCGACACCAAGCCGGAAGATATCCTACCGCTGCCAGAAGTACAGAGGCGGGAAGAAAAAGCCCAAGTGCGGTCCCAAGGTCTTTTTCATGATTGAGACGATGTCCTACGAGCTGGAAGGGGAACATGTGTGCCGTGCTCGACTCGACTCAGCCGTTCCAGTTGTCGACCTCTCAGAATCCATGAAGACAGCGGTGGATCGAATGGCCATCCGCAACCTTGGCCTTAAGGCGACAAAGATCTGGGATCTGTTGTGCAAGGAGTTCTACCCAGAGGGGCTCGAGATTGTACAGACAGGGCTATCCTACGATCAAATGGTCCGGTGTGTAAACCAGGCCCGCCTGGCGTACTCCGGTGGCAACATTCACGGCGTGGTCGAGGTACCACCGTTGTCGCTCGTCTCAGGGTCGACGATGCCCTTCTTCCAGTTCCAAAACACTGTCACGCATGGCGACTCGCGCGAACGGATCATTGGCTGGGACCACCCCCACCTCGTTGAATGAATGAAATTCAACAGCACGACGGTGTTCATCGACGGGACATTTCGGAGTGTGCCAACTGACATCTATCAGTGCGTCATATTCATGGTCCACGACGCCGCCACCGATCTCTTCCTGTCGGCTTCTTACGTCCTCTGCACGGCGAAGACGCAAGCAGTCTATTGACAAGTGATCCAGTCAGTGATAGCAGCAACAGCCTACAAGCTGCGACCAGATACTGTCATCTGCGACTTCGAAAGGGCTCTAGTCGACGCTGTCGACATTCATTTCGCCGATGCGCGGGTGGTGGGTGCTACTTCCACTTTAAGCAAGCATTTCGGCGAAAGATGAAGAAGTTGGCGCTGCCAGAGAACGAGGTCTTCATTGCACTGTCAAAGGGCGTCGTCGACTTGCTCGCTGCCATTCCGCAACACAAGATTGCTGGAGCAGGCATTTGTCATGCTCGTCGCGCAATTGAGCGTCAGTGTGTTGAGACCTCAGTGCCCTTCTCGTCAGACAAGTGGGATGCATTTTGGCTCTACTTTCGCAAGACATAGCTTCAACAGTTCTCGCCGCGCGTATGGAATGTGCATGAGCTGGAGAGATCTCTTGTGAGCAGAACAAACAATCCGCTTGAGAGGTTCAATCGAACCCTGAACGAGAACGTCGGACCTTCACATCCAAGCTTATCAAGATATAGTGGTGTGATTGACGACCTGTCGAAGCAGTACGCCAAGCAGCTCGATGATACGGCGTCACGTCGGCGCTCACGGAAGCGTCTGCGACGCGCACCAGAGCCGTTCTTGTTGCCTGACGCTGTTGAACTATCAAGCGACTCGAAGGACGAGGACGACGAAGCGGAGGCTTTACTGGCTCGCCATCATTCTTCTCCGACAGTGACCTCTCGACCGCTACAATTGGTGCCGACAAAGGCAGCACCACGTTAACGAGCTGCACGACACCAAGATGAAACGCCACCACCAGCGCCGACTAGTAAAGCAAAAGTCGCGCCACGGAGAGCACATCATCACCAAAGGGGGGCGCGGCGGTCACCAGCAGGCGACGCGCGGAACGGACAAGAACACGTACCACAGGCAGTGAGACCGTCGGCGCAGGCTCCACGTTCAAACTGGACCCGTCAACACGATGTTAGCGCGGCGGATTCGCGAGTGAGCAAGTGTGTGGACACTGTGGCTTTCCGGCTAAGAGGCCGGAACTCAACTGCAACGCTGACGCCGTTACGAGAACCAATTGCGGTCACAGTGCTCGCCGGACGTGCTCTACGACTCGCCGCAATGTTAGCACCGACCCGCTGCGCATGGACCAGTTCGTTAAGCACGCAGTAGTTTAGAAAAAGATTAGGCTCGTGAATCCTTTTGCGAATTGTAGATGCTGCTTTAGCGCACGTCCAGTTTGACCAGGATCAGGCGATTTGGTCAGGAAAAGTGGACTGCTTAATATCCTGACCAGACCACAATATGATCACAAATAAAGCCCACGAGGTGAACGTGATGTTTACGTGCGACACTCCAAAGAAAGATGGATACCAGAGGATGCTACCAACGCTACGATGAACCTCCCAGCCTCGCTGGCGACGCGCGTGCTTTGGTATGGCGCATGTGCTGTCAAGAACCCGGGAAACGAATGGGTGTCACATTGGTCGTCTACGAACTCCAGTACTTGGTCGCCAAAGAAGACACACAACATGAAAGTTTTTGCAAGCAGGGGGTAGAAACCACGTGTACCCTTGACGACTACCACAACGGAGAAGCTATAAAGCTGTGGGTCGCCGTTCAAACTCTCGTCGACGAAGGCGACCATCTCTCCCACCTGCGTCGGGAGTTCGAAGGTATCGGCGCATTATTCCATCAGCTACAGGCTGGTAGCTACCACCCGTCAACCTGAAGCGGTTTGATGAACTTATGATCGACTTTTACGCGGCTCTTAAGGCGCTGCTATCGACTAAGCAGGCGCAGATCATGCAGTTGTCGGCAACGCGCACTGCGAATCACACTATCCAAGCACTTCGCCGTCGCATTGAGCTACTGTGGAGGATGATTGACGATTCGACGCGTGAGGTGCATAGGCGAGCAGAGCGGTGGGCTGAACAGCGCTGCTGTCAGAGCGAGTTCTTCGCGTCGGAGGTGTTTAAGACGTGGTGACTCTTAAGCGAGTTGGAGTCGGCGGAGGAGCGATCAGCCTTTCTCGCATTCCTGAGAGATGAGATGGACATGAACGGGTCCAACTACACAGACAGTCAAATCGTAAGTATGCGGGAAGCGTACGAGGCACACTACGAGTCACATAGTAACCGACGCATTGGCGACTGCCCCCGAGTGGTTCATCCCGTGGTACGAGTTGCAGTTCGACCAATGGTCATCTTGTCTGGGCAAAGGTGGCTTCGGGAGCGTGTACCGAGCCAAGTGGTTGGACTCGGACGTGGTAGTCAAGCAGGTGATACTAACGGGCGAAGCCGAATCACGTCGCTCACAATCTCCTTTCGCGTCGTGGATGTCAACCTCGAAGCCCACTGTGAAAGCACCCACTGTAGCGGATCCTGCAGTGAACGCAAAGCGCGCAGAAGCAATGCAGATGTTCAAGCGCGAGGCCGACATTTGGTTCGGGTTAAGTCACCCTCACGTCGTGCACCTGTTTGGTGTGTGCCACGTTGGAGCACCCTTCTGCGAGCACGCGACCAACAGGACATCGGTCGATTTCTTGTGTGGGCATCCTGATCAGCTATGGTGGTTGCTGCACGAGGCTGCTCTGGTATTCAGTATCTCCACGAACGGAAGACCGTGCATGGCGACTTGAAAGGAAACAACATCGTGATCAGCAGCGACAAGAAGGCGAAAGTGAAGGACTTCGGGCTTAGCTCCGTTGTCAGTGACTCGGATGAGATGGCAGCGCAAATCAGGGGCGCATGGCACTGGGTGGCACCTGAGTGTCTTGTGGAGAAAGGTGCGCGACCGACGTTTGCGTCGGATGTCTTCTTGCTGGGGATGTGCGTAGTTGAGGCGTTGCGCGTCGTGGAGCAGCAGTCGGTGCCTCTTCCTTGGGGAAATCTCAACAGTGTCGTCAAAGTTCGTGTGAAGAGAGGTGAGCTGCCGAACAAGCCGACGACCTGCTTGGACAAACAATGGGCGCTGGTGACGCAAATATGCAGTCATGACCCTGCCACGTGGATCAAGATCTCGACCGTCGTCGACGAGCTCGCACGGCTGATCCCAAACGATGGCGCGGTGAATAACTCAACGGGCGAGCTGGTATCGCGTCAGGACAAACTCAGCGTTGAACGTCTCCACAGCTCGCGGAAGTAATGTCAGCGATGAAGGAGCTCCTGAAAAGGCTACGTGGGAGCGGCATGGTGCGATTCTCGAGGAATCTCAAGAAAAATCTTCTTTGGCGTGTCGACCGACGAGTGGAGATCTGGCAAATCTACCGCTGGCTGTAGGACAGACTTGAGCTCGCGCATGCTCAAGTTATCGCCAACGAAGACTTCAGCTGTCTGGACAAGCTCCACTCGCTCGTCGAGAGTGCTCGTGTCCGCACTACGCAGTTGCGTGATAATGGTCATACGCTTGGCGAACTGACCGAAGCAACGCTGCACGGATACGCGTTAGATCGTCGCCTCGACAAGTTTGTCAGCGCCAACTTTCTGTGCGCGAATGAGTCCAAGTGGACCAGCTTCCACAGCTGGAAGTCACCCGTTGCTCATGCACCGTCGTGAACGAGTGGTTACAAGCACTCTGTTGCGTGTGGCCCCACTCAGCGTCTACTCGCACCCAGTACTGTTCTGGACAGTGTACTGTGGTGACCAACGACCCACGCGAGACGAACACGCCGAGCACTGTGAACGTCAGGCAGCGTGTGCTAGGAAGCACGAAACAGCATTCATGATCGAGGTTACGATAAAATAAACCATCGATGAAGATCATCGCAAGGACGAAGAAGACTCGCGCTGTGCTGTGCCTGATTCCAATAGTTGCGCGTCTCGAGTGTGTCGAGATAAGCGGCCATGCCTTCATGTGTCATGCCTCCAACCGACTGTACACGGTGCACATCATCGACTCACGTTATCGACCGCGTCCCATGGGAGTCGCGAGTTGATCCTGCCGCCCGTGAAGCTGCTTGCGTCGTGTTCACCGCCAAGAGACCACGAGATGCAGCCTGAATCCATCCACTGACACGCGTACTTATCTACTGAATGGCTACATTTTCAGACGAACTTAAGGTTTGAATGATCGTACTTAACATCGCCAGTCACAGTAACGCGCGGTTTGATTGGGGATGAAACGACGTTGACCACCGGTCATCGTCCATAGTTAAGCCCATACTACAACCAGAAGCTACGCAGCACATCGAGCGACGAGCATGGGAAGAGCGCAGCGCAGCCGCAAGACGCGCGCGCACGCGACCGCCGCGCACTCGACCGCGCAGAAGAAGCAGCAGCAGGTAACGGAGCCCTCGGCCATCGGCGCAGCGGCTGTTGCTGCGGCGTTTGCCGATGCGGACGCGGCGGAGGAGCTCGTGCCGCTGGACAACGAGGACAGTGGCGATGAGGGCGCGCTGGAGAACGGAGGTGCGGCGCTAAGTCGCGGCCAGCGCAAGCGCCTGAAGCGGCGCAGCGCCTTCATGAAGAAGATGGGCCTCGTGCGACGCGTAGCACAGGAGAAGGAGCAGTCGAGCAAGAAGCAGGTGGACGGCGCGTTCGCCGACATCGCCGCGCTGCAGGCCTCACTGTTCCAGTCAGACAAGGAAGCGGCGCAGCTGCACCAGGCGACCAACAAGGTCGCCAACACCACGGACGGCGGCAAGAAGCGGCGGCTGAGCGGCAAGCAGCGGCAGAAGCTGGCGGTGCGCGAGCTGGGCCAGCTGCGCGCCGTGCAGACGCACCCGAGCTTCCAGGGCGACCCGTTCGCCGCCATCCAGCTGCACCTGCAGAACACGGTCGTCAAGGCCAACGAAGCCGCCATGGCCGCGACCGCGACCGCTAAGGGAAAGATCAAGGGCATGGACGTCGAGTGATGGAGTGAGGGAATCGGTATCGAAGCAAGCGGCGCGTGAATAGATATGTGAAACAAAGCCGCAAGGTGTATGTATGTTGCCATGATGGTTATGTATAGCGGAGCACACGCTCACGCCACTACTCAAGAGCGCTCTGACGACGATCGACACGTCTACTCGGTGTTACAGAGCAAGCAGACGCCGCGCAGACCCCAGTGGCGCGGCGGACGACCGGGCGGGCACTTCATCGTCACCATGAAGACGAAGTAGCGGTCCGTTCGCGTCGAGTATTTGTAGCACGGGCACTCGAACGGGCCGGCGGCGCCGTACAGCTCGCGTCGCGACTTCATCTCGAGCTCCTTGGACATGCTGTTGACATGCAGCACCGGCAGCGACGTGAACAGCTTCTTGGGCTCCGACTCGACGATCGTGCCGTCCGACTTGCTCCACGTCGCGCCCTCCATGAAGAGACCGTAGATGTACACGCCCTCACCCGGCGGCGCGCGCACCTGCTCAGCGCGTTCAAACTGCGTCACCTCCGTGTGGTACACGACATCGTCGAGGGCCCACTTGTCCGTCTTGGAGTGCTTGCGCGTCACCTCCTGCTTCATGGCCGTGAGCATACCCTGCGGGTTGAAGAAGCCCGTGAGCCAGAAGCAGTTGGGTCGCCGCGTGTTGAGCCACGTGCGGTTCTGTTCGTCTCGAGACAGTAGCGACGAGAACCACAGCCCGAGCGTCGGCAGGATCCACGAGAACTCATCACCCACGGATGTGCGCAGCCACGCAGGCGGCACCTTGGCGTCGAAAATGGCGTCCAGTGTCGTGCTCAGCTCCTCCGTCATCACGACTTCACCGCGGATAGCCATCTGCAGCTGCTCGAGCATGTTGCGCACCTTGCCAATCACGCGCTGTAGGCGTTGGATCTCCTGGAAGAGGAAGATGTTGAGCGGGATCGCCAGGCCACCGAGCTTGTTGATCTTGGTCTTGTAGTCGTCTTCGTTGTAGTCCTCCGGCAAGCGCTCAAGCAGCTCACGGGCCTTCTCGCACACGACATCCTCGCGCGAGACACCTGAAGACCCACCGCCACCCTTGGGCTGCGTATCGGCGAGCGTCGTGAGCAGAGTGTTGACCTCCTTCACTCGGTACGTCAGGTCGGCGTTCGGGTGCAGTCCAAAGATCTCGGGTGAGTCGATCTCGGGCAGCGTCATGCAGAAGCCGCGGTAGTCGTCAATGTTGTCCGCGACTGGGATGCGGTAGTTGAAGTCGCCAGGGAAGCGGAAGATCGGCTCGGCCGGGTTGTAGTTGAAGGACGCGGCGCACACCTCGGGCGTAAGACACCACTCTGCGTAGAAGTTGAAGAGCCGTCGGTCCATGTTGTCCGTGATCTTGCCGCCGTACTGCACCTCGGCCACCATGTACTGGAGCGTCGGCCACGAGATCGGCCCGTTGTACAGGTGCTTCTCGAGGAAGATGGTGCACGCCGACAGGTCGCCGTTGTTGTACTCGTAGGGGATGCCCCAGCCAAGCGGGCCGAACTTCTTGCGCTCGATCGCTATCGAGTGCAGGAAGCACAGGTTGAACAGCAGCTGCCGCCACTGGACAGTTTCAACACGTTCGAGCTTGTCCTGGTCCACCATGACCGTGTACGAGCGCAGCAAGCCAGCACGCAGACCCTGCGGCGGCTCATTCGTGACCTTGGTCGACATCTGCAGCAGTCCGAGCGGGAACTGATCGTTGGGCAGCGCCGTGAGAAACAACCGGAAGCCGGGGTCCATGGTCTCGACGAGCTTGAGCAGGATATCCTCCATCTGCTCCATGAGCTCGAGACCTAGCTCACAGTTTTGCAGCAGCACCCAAGTGCCGTTGACAACGGCAGCGTTGATGGCCTTGAGCGCGACGGGTTCTTGCCCTTCACCCATCGACACAACGGCAGGTGACGGGTGTTTCCGCTTACGCGCAAGTTGCTCGATGCTCTCGGTTGGGTCGGCACCGATGGAGAGCAAGAAGATGACGGGCGTTTCTGCTCGCATCTCCTCGAAGATGCTCTCGATCGTGTCGGTGACGGGCTCAACGTACTTTGGACCCATCTGCTGCGTGTTGCGGATGAATTCCTTGGTTGTGAGGATCGTTCGGTCCATACGCAGCGAGCGCACGAGCAGCAGCTTGTAGTACGGGCCGATCGTCTCGTTCTCGGCGATGCGCGTCTCGTAGTCGGGGATCATGACCGTCTCAGGCTCATTGTCCTCGTACCAGCGACGCCACATGCCCTCGTTCGACGACATTTCGTGCGGCAGGTTGGCGAAGAACTTGCAGCTCTGCGCGAGCTCGATGATGTTCAGCCACGCCTCGTTCGAGAGCCACGAGAAGGGTTTCCTTCGCACCGAGTTGATGTCAAGCGCGGCACCACCGCGAGTGAGCAGCACGACCTCTTCTCGCGTCAATAGATTGTCGGTGACCAGGATCTTGAGCGTGAGCAGCAGCACGAAGGTCAGCTTGTCGCGCTCGTACAGTCCGCGGTTGATGTAGCGGTACACAACGTACGTCATGCTCTCAATGATGTTAGCGACGCGCTTGGAGGCCAGCGCCGCCTTCTCCGCCACGTCCATGGACTTCATGAACAGCGCCAAGAACTGGTTCAGCGACGTCTGGTACATGCAGTTGATGAGCGACGTCTCGACAATCGAGAAGTACAGCACGGAGCCGCGCGTTGCCACCGGACGGAACTGCTCGCGCTTCTCGTTGATGGACTTGCGCGTGTCGGCAGCTGCCACGAGCTTATCCTTCACCTCACCGGCCTTCTCCTTGGTGTTGGCCAGCACACCGATCAGCTCTTCGTCTTCCAGCAAGTTACCGGTATTCGACGTCAGGCGCTCTAGCAGCGACGCATCGAGCGCCAACAAGGACTTGGTGTTCATGTTGACGTCCTCGAGCACCTGCGCGAGCTGCTCCTCAAGTGCCTTTTGCTCCTTACCGATCACGCGACCGAGAAGCTGCTCTTCCAGACCCTTGATGGTCACCGTGAAGTCGATCACCGTGGTCTTGGCCTGAAGCTCGGGTCCAAAGTGCGGGTTCGGCAGGCGTGTGATGAAGTACATGGAGAACGCCGGGTTGAACTCCATATTCTTGTCCGACACGTTGATGGACATGCTGCGGCCCTTGACGACGATCTGCTTCTCGAGCACCGGGTCCAACATCGGGTCGATCTCTTCCTCAACGCCCGCCACGATGAGCGCCTTGCCCTCGCCCATGCAGAACTCGAGCTGGTCCTTGAGCTTCGGGTGGTTGAGCGACGTGGTACCGTAGCTCGGCACTCGGTCAGCCTCCTTGTTCTTGATCCACGACAGCGCCTGGCCCTGCGGATCAACCAGCAGAGGGTAACGCGACGAGCGCGTCACCATGATACCGTTCTGGATGGACAGCGAGTCCGTGGGCAAGCCCTGCATGTTCCAGTCGCCCACGGTACCAATGTCCACCAGGAAGTTGATCACGTCCATATCCACCGTCACGGGTACGTTGCGTTGCTCACAGTCGGCAATAAACTTGCTCTGCACCATGTACGAGCGGAAGTCCTGGTTGAACGGACCGCAGTACGACACGAACGCGCACGCGACGGCACAGTCGCCCACAAGACGCCGCTTCAGATCCGCAAAGTTGTTCGAGTCGTCCGTCCAACGCACGCGCTCGCCTGCAAGACCGTTGATCAGGTCAGACGCCTGCTGCATCTTGCGTGCAAGAGCGTTCGCGCCGTCTTCAATGCGCTTCTTCTCGGCCATCTGAGACTCAAACAGGTGCTGCAGCTCTGCCAGACGCTCCTTACACTTAGATAGACGCTGCTCGGCAGCGTTGAGCGCCTTGTTGGCCGCTTCCATCTGCCCTTCGGCGATCATGAGCGCCTCGAGCTTGGGCTTGACCACCTTGGACGCCTCGTGGTAGAACTTCATGGCGCGCACCCACGTGCAGAGACCTTCAGCTGCAAGCGACGCGTTCTTGGCGACGCTCGGCAGGAACCCCTCGAGCTCCATGTACGGTGAGAGCAGCTCGATCGTCTCCTCGTTGATCATATCCTTACCCACCGCTCCGAACTGCTGCACGTTCTTGAGGAAGTTGGAGTCGCTCATGACGGACTGAGCGTACGGCGTGAACGACGTGTCGATGAAGTCGATCTCCTGCTTGGCCACGTTGAGCTTGGTCTGCTTGACCGGGTTCAGCTGGTTCTTGAACAGGATGAGCACGCCGTCGAACACGAGCCGAATGATATCGGCGGGCTTGGCGAGCTTTTTGATCTCACCAATGTGTGCCGGCTTGATCGAGTCGATAGCCGTCTCAGCCTCTTCGACGAACGGCTTGGCCTTGGCCAGATCCTTCTCACATAGCTCCTTCTCGGCCGAGATACGCGCCGCGTCCTCCTCGCACTTGTGTTTGATCTGCGACACCTGCTCGCCCTCTTTGTGCGCCTCCGCGGACGACACCTGCAGCGACTGAAGCATGGCGTTGGTCTCCTCCGTGGCCTTCTCGAGCTTCACCTGCTCGTCCGCGAGCACCACCGACATGGCGCGCACGTCCTCTGCGCCCTGAATGAGCTTCTTGAGGCCCAGGTTCACGCGCTGCTCCTTGACCTTGATCTCCTCCAGCTTTACCGTGTACATCTTCTTGTAGCTCTCGATGAAGCTCAAGTACGACTTGGGTGTCTGGTACACACGGCGTCGCATCTTCTGGAAATACTCGTCGCACAGGTCCGTGACCATGCGGTGCACCATACCCATGTGGGTCATTAGCGCCAGTTTAGTAGCAGAGTCGCACTCGATCGGATAGTCCTGGATAAATCCCTTGGACACGGCGATGAGTGCATCTTCAGGCCACGGCAGGAACCAATCGATCGTCGGCCCGCTAATGAGCCCCGGGAACTTCCGTGCGCGGTCCGCGAACTTGGCGTTCAGTGGCGACATGCAGAGCACAACGTGGAGGTTGTCACGCACACAATCAGTGAAGTACTGCTTAAGGTTCGCCTGGCTTTCAGCCTGGCCTGGCCGCTCCTTGACGAACGAGTTGCGTAGGTCCGCCGTCATGGCCATCATCTCGTCCTTGGCGAACAGGCCGGCGACTTCGCCTGTCATGAGGATCGAGTTGATCAGCTCCAAGAAGATCTCGTTCTTGATCTCGGCGTCCGTGAACAGGAACGTCGTCGACTTGCGCTGGTGGCCCGCCGACTTGTATAGCAGGCGGATGTCGTCCATGAACGAATTGGTGTTGTACGTCTTAGTCAGTACGACCTGGAAGATGGTTGAGCCGGCCATATACGCTGCGAGTCGGGTAAGCGACTGCTTGCCCGAGCCACCGACACCAACAAGCAGCGCAGAGCCTCGCGGCATCTCGAGCAACCGAGAAATGCGCAGCAAATGGCCCAGCGCGTCGTCGAAGAGCACGAGACGCATGCTTCGCTGCGGGAAGTCCGTGTTGTACTTCTCCAGGAACTCGAGCACACGGCGGCGGATGTCCTCGATCGTGCCGCCCGGCTCGTAGATCTTGAGCGCGGCGTCGGCGACCGCTCCGTCTTCGTCCTCCTCTGGGTCGCGCAAGAAGTTGACCATGTTGTACGACTGGCGACTGAACGTCTCCATCTCGTCGCTAAAGTGGCCCTTGATCAGCTCGCGCATGTACGCGTTGTAGATGTCCTTGTCCTTGTGGTTCGTCAGCTTATCACAGAAGACGCGGTCGCACTCGTGCTTCCACGTGAGCAGGATCACCTGACCCGGCTCCATCTTGTCGATCTTCTTCTGCGTCACTCGAATGCCACCGCCGCTCATGAACGTCTCGGGCGGCGTGAGCAGCACGCCCTGGAATACGCGGCTCAACTCACGCATGTTAAAGATGTAGTGGAACTTGGCGGGCGTCGGCAGCAGCTTGGCCTTGACGTAGTTCCACAGGTCGATCGTCGTGCGCGTGAGCTTCCCGACCACTTGCAGCGCGTCCTTGCTGTACGTCTCCTTATCGAATCGACCAGCAAGCATCTGGCCGTAAATGTCATCAATCGACGTGAGCGACGGCAAGATGAGGTTGAACAGGAAGAACTGACGCTTGAGACGGTTGGGGATGTCGTTGCGACCGCCGCCGGGATGGCCCATCGCACCCACATACTGCAGGTCCTCGCAGACTTTGAAGTCGCCACGACGGTCCTTCGCAAGGAAGCAGAATCCGCTGAGTTCGATAATCATGCGCACAATCTCGAGCGTCGGCTGGTCACCCCAAGCGTTCACCAGCGGCATGCTCAGATCGTCGAGGAAGACCGTCATCTTCTTGCCTCCGGGCGGACCGAAGCTCTTACCGCCGCGCTTGTCCAGCTCCGACTCGATCGCGTTCTGGAACATGAACGGCGTCGTCGCACTGGAGAAGTTGACACGCTTGATCATCATCGTGTCCGGGTTCAGGTCGTTGAAGAACATGAGCGCCGACGACGTCTTGGCCGTACCAGGACCGCCGACCATGAGCACGGCCTTGCGCTGCTTGTGCAGGTTCTCAATCAGATACAGCGTGCGCACCGAGTCCATCGTGGGCACGAGCAAGTTGGAGAAGTCGAGTTGCTTGCTACCCTTGGGGTACTCCCACCTGGCCGGTCGCCAGAGCTTCCACTCGAAGCTCTGTGGGTCAACGTAGTACTCGTACACGGTCTGTCCGGGCTCGCACTTCGGCAACAGCGAGTTGTCGTCGTACTGGCGCAGCCACTCGTCGAACTTGATGCGGTCATTCTGCTCCAGCAGTGATCCAAGCGACCAGCAGATGCAGTACAGGTACAGTTTCTCGAGCTGGATGGCGAGCTTGGCCGGGTCTTCGGGCGAGATGTTGTTGCCGTGCTCGCCCATAAGCAGGCCTGTCAGCAGATTAAACAGTCGAGAGGCCTGGCCGATTCGCGATACGGGCATGACGCCGTTCGTGTTGCGGTTCAGGTAGTCGAAGCAGTGGCCGGGGTTAATGGGCGTGTTCTCGCCCATATACTTCATG
>JAADXW010000981.1:0-13333 GCA_023337975.1 Phytopythium ostracodes
ACATGGCCCGCGCGCAGGCGATCCGTGAGAAGTCGGCGCTGGCCAAGACTTCGCGCTTCCACTGATCCAGTGAGTCGCACTGCAGCCAAGCCAAGCAGGCCCTCACGCCTGACATCACGACCGCACGTTCGAGTGGCATGATTCGCGCCACTGAGCACCGCAAGACGTTGACCGTCTGTGCTCACACCAACCGAACACGAGCGCGCCGCTCGTCAAGAACACCGCTGGCATTTGAACATTGCCGCGTGTGGCTCGAGTGGCTTGTTGACGCGTTTGTCAATGGCCCCACCTGGCCGATCGAGGCGCGAGAGAGCGTCCACGCATACTGCATACTGCATACTGCATCACCTTGTATCCTGCATGTCTATCTAGCTACATTTCTATCTATCTATTAGCCGCCTACATATCTGTTTCCTAGCTCCTTCCGTTCGCATCCGTATGCACAAGAGCGCACGGCGCCCGACATGAACACCAAAAGAAGCACGCACACAATATTAGCACTATACGAATGATGAAAACTCACAGTACGCGTTCTCCTTCCGTTCTCGTCTCGGTCGCGTGTCGGTTTGGGTTTGATCTTGTTTTGAAAACAATGCGGCATGGGCTGCTCGCTTACCAGGAGCCCTGGGCCGCGCAAAAGACCACAATTGAAATCGGGAAGCAACGGCATCTCGCTCGCAGTCGTGATCTGCGATCGAAGCAAGAGCACACGGGGGATTCACGCAGTGTGGGCGAACAGACATGTTCAAAAAGGCAAGCGAGACTGACGGGGTCGCTTGAGAGTGACAGCAGCACGCGGCACCACGATCGATGGGCCAGAGTATAAGATGTCTCGCTCCGAACGTCGCGGGCTGGTAGTCATCGCGGTCCAGTCGAACGAGCGCCGCACTTCCTCGACTTTCCCTTTTTGCTCGCCTGCCGTACAGTACCTCGACGTCGGAATTTACCCAGGTTTTATCAATGCTACTATCAATATCATGATTCCAGTCGTTTTTGCTGGGTTAATTATAACTTTAGATTTTATACCCATTCACCCAGTGTGACGGATCGATAAAAAAGGGTTTAACCCACACATTAACCCTAAGACGACAGCAAAGATGTGGGCGCGGAGGCGGCGGTGCGGCCGCACTGATGGCTCCTGCTGATGGCTTCAGACGGCCGACGAGAGAGCGCGCGGGGCGGATGAGGGCGTGTACAGGTTGAGGGCAGGCTCCTAGGCGCTCATTTCAGAATCGACTAGCCCGCGCACATGCGGAAGTGGCCGACAGCGCCAAGGCGGCCTTCGAGAGCGCGTACATGGCGGTGGCGCCCGCATTCGGACTTTCCAGCGACAGGACCGCGGCGAAGGCGGCCGAGACGCACAAAAAAAAAGGAGACCGTGGTCGACGAGAAAAGAAAAAACCGACGCCGCGACGGCCATCATGATCGCGAGCAGCGCCGAAGCGCACGTCGAGGTAGCTTCTGCTTTCATGAAGGCCGAGCTGGCGGTCGACGACGACTCGGGAGACGCCCAGAACCAACCAGAAGACGCCGCCGCAAGCAAGGCGCTGGACGAGGAGACGGTGACATCGCCGGTGCTGCCGTCAGAAGCTGCGCTCGAGCGAACGATGTAGCTCGTGTACACGCTTCAGCACCTGGCGGAGCAGTACGAGACGGCGCTGAGCAAGGTCGTCGCTTTCTAGATCGACAGGATCGGCGAGCTGGAGCTCAAGGTGACCTTGCTCGGTGGCGATTGCGTCGACTCGGTGGTGGACCTATCGACGACGCGCGACACCATTCACACGTTGGAACTACCGGAGGTCGACTTCGAGCAGAAGGTTGATCGCGAAGAAGTGCGCTCGGCGCAGATGAAGATCGAGGCGGTGCCGGACGCGGTGGCGGCGTCGAGCGCGGCGGCACCGGCGCAGCCCTTGTCGAGCCAGCAAGGGGATCTGTGCGGCCAATCCAGCGCAACTGTTGCTACAGAGTGTGAAAGCCCTACCAGCGCTGATCGCAGAGATGCCCCTGAAAATGTTACTGTCAGCGCCGCTGTTTTAGCCAATGTAAGTTCTGTCTACAGTGCTGGCCCTGGGATCAAGTGTCAGCTGAGAGAGGTTAAGGCGAGCGTCAGCAGGAGTCGACGCTAGGATCTGAAGTCCGCGGTCGATCGAGCATGCCCTGTGCCTGTGACACGGAGCGTGATGGTTGCAGAGGCGGACACCAGGTACGGAGAGCTTGCAGCCAAACAAGGGGAGTCTGCAACAGCGTCAGCAGCCCAAGTCGAGCGTGAAGACTGCACGCGCTAGCACAGCTACAGGTCCTTCTAGAGGACGAGCTGGCGACAGAGATCGAACAGCCAATGCTCGACATTGCCTCCGCATATATGCATCCATCGCATTGGGTTTACTACTGTATAGCCCTCTGGGTGGCTCCAAGACAGGAACCATTCCGAAGTTGAGCGCGAGACATGAGAGCGTGGATACGATAGTGTACCCGCTCAATGCCCTTTCCTGGCGAGACAGATCAATTGACGGAGGTAATGTGACAACACTCAGTGTTTTCTTCCAGCACTTCATTCCCAGCGACGCATGCGGTTTACGACACTGATCCTCGTGCACGCGTAAGCATCTCGACGGAGTCGGCCCGTAGCGGCGTCGCGAGTGAGTGGGACCGTGCTTGTTCCAGGAGCTCCATCGTCCTGCCGCGTTATCGTTGCTTGAGTGTCCAAGATCGGCACTGAGGCCGTTTACTCAGGTCCGGCGTAATCGCATCATGCGGAGTAAAGGAGACACCAACGACGCGATTGCTGGCGAGACGCTTTGCTTTGTAATACTCTTATGTCTCATATACTAGGAAATATGATGTACTTTTTGAGCATGTTAATGTCTGATTGTACCTCTTATATGCTAACATATTATAAAAATATAAAACTGCATACCCATATAAAAGAGAGAGAGACAAGTCGTCGCTAGTCTATGGTTCCGTGGAACCACCACCCCAGGTGACTCTGGAGTGAACTCTACTACCTATTCGCCCCTACTATTCCAAGGATATTTAAGGCAAGTCAGTATTTCCCCGGAGGGATGAGCGACTAGGACCCCACACATTACACTTTTAGGTATACTCATATAAAAGAGCGTACACGTGTGTGCTAATCAGGCGTTTACGCGATCGATGCTTCAACAGTAACAGCCTCGTGATGCCGTCATTCTGCGCCAGCGCCGTCTCCGCGGTATCCGCAGGTTCCGACAGTCAACGGTGGGTCTTGATCTTCTTTCGTACGCCACCGTCTACAGTATACTGTTGTCGCCCTCCCCAGATTCCATTTCGCGCTGCAGACCCGACCCGGTACCTTCCAACCGCACGATTTGCCTTCGAGCGACGCCTCACCCCATGTCGAGCCCACGCTCCTCGTCCCTTCGACTCGCAGCGGCGGTCGCTGTCCTCGCCACGCTCGTGAGCCCTGCGACGATGTTCGTGGATGCGCAGGCTCGAGTAGGCAACGGTGTGTGTGAGATGCGCGGCGACTCGAGCGCGTGCCCGTTCGAGGACCTGACGCCCTCGGAGCTCGATGGCAGCACGCTCGTCTACCCGGGAGGCGCCACTCGCTGCGCGTTCGACGACTTCACGAACGCATTAGTGCCCTTCGAGACCAACTCGACGTACTTTTTCCAGGTGTTCCCCAACTCGGAGGGCGACCGCGGCAAGCTCGTGCTGTTCTTCGAGGGCGGCGGCGCGTGCCTCGACGACGTCACATGCAGCTTCGCACTCCAGTGCATGGCGGAGACATTCACACCCAACGCGCTGAACATGAGTGAGGGCATCGCCAACCGCTCGGACCCCACCAACATGTTCAACGACTGGAACCTCGTGCACCTGCCGTACTGTACAGGCGACCTGCACGTGGGCAACCACACGGCGAAGCTCGCCGACAACGCGCTGCTCGCCGCCTTCAACGCCCCGCAGTGTCTCGGACACAACATGACCATTCACCAGGTCGGCTACGTCAACACCATGGCCGTGCTAGACTGGGCGCACGCCAACTTCCCAACGCCAAGCGAGCTCGTGATCAGCGGAGACAGCGCCGGAGCGCTGAGCGCGCAGGTTCTGAGCAAGGTTGTGGCCGAGAAGTGGCAGGTCGAGGCGAACAACATCAAGTACTCGGTGCTGTCGGACAGCTACGTGGGCGTCCTGCCCGAGTCGGACTCAGCCGGGAGGATCATCGACTACTACGGCGGCTGCGACCTGGACTTGGGCCTGTCGCCGAGCCTGGTGGACGCGTGCAGGAGCGGCAACCTGAGCACGGAGACGCTGGTGGGGTTCATGATCGAGAGCCTGCCGACCGCCAACTGGCTGTTCCTGGACTCCAAGGGCGACTACTGGCAGCGCTACTACTACGCGCTCGCGGAGGAAGGCATCCAAGGCTACCCGTTCGACGACCTCATGAGCCAGGACGACTTCTACGTGGTGCGTGTCGACTCTTGTTGCTTTGTATGAGCCTGTTGGTTGGGTGGTTGGGTGCCTTGCTGACGCCCGGTTGTCTACGCCTCCAACAGCAAATGAAGGCCATCCTGGACGCGTACAAGGCCATGAGCAACAAGGTCTCGACCTTCTACGCCGCCGGCGACCAGCACGTGTTCCTTAAGACCAACGACTTCTACCACAACGCCACCAACGTCTCGACGGGCGAGTACCTCGGGTCCGCCATCAACCGCTGGCTCGAGGCTGAGGAGTCGATTGACGGCACCTCGGCGTCGGACACTGGCGACTCGAAGGCCGGAAGTGTCAACGGCGACGCGGATGCGAACTCCCCGGTGGCTTGCGGACACTAACCACAAGCAGCATGCACATCGTGAAGAAGCTGCGATATCCAGGACATATCGACTCAAGACGAGAGAGATGGGGACCCATGAAGCTCATCTAAAAAAGAACAAACACGTTAGCTTCCCTCTCCTTTAGCGCGCGCGCCAAACCTCACGCGTTACGCGTCGTCGACTGCGTCGTTGCCCGCCGTCTTCTGCTTCTTGGCCTTCTTGTGCTTCTTCTTGTGCTTCTTGGACTTGTCCTCGTCGTCCTCCTCCTCTGAGTCGGCGCCGCTCAGACTCTCGTCGCTGTAGTCGCCCGAGGAAGCCTCCGACTCGTCGCCCGGGCCAAAGTCCGAGTCCTCCTCCTCCTCGTCCTCGTCCTCGATCTCACCCTCCTCGGGGCCGAGCTCGTCCATGTACTCGTTCAAGCCGCGCTTCTTGCTGCCGCTGCTGCTGCCTCCAGCGCCGCCAGCCGCGCCGTCGCCGTGCGACTCCTTCAGGTTGCGGATGCGCAGCTTCTTGGACGTGAGGAACTGGCTCAGCTCGGGAAACTCGCGGCGGTCGATCGCCGAGAAGATGAACTCGCGTGCGGGCTCGCCACCCACCGACTTGCAGCTCACCAGCAGATCAAAGTTGCGGCTGGCGGACGACCCGCTCTGCCCGGCGTACCGCTGGAACTCAATGAACTCGATCTCCTCGTACCGGATGAAGGTCGTGGGCTTGTGGATGAACATGAACGACTTTTCGAGCGGGAAGAGCACGCCCGACTGAGCCTTGACGGCGCACTTGACGGCGCGGTCGCCGCTGTGCGTCTTGAACTTGCCCGACGTGTACACCTTCTTGCCAATGATGAACTTGAAGAGCGTGGCGACGATCTGCGGGAGCGCGCCAGACATGCGCTCGTGAATGTTACCGTTGTACTTCTTGATCTCGTCTGGCGACAAGTTCACGTCAATGTGCACGTCTTCCTTGCTCAGCTGGAGCACCAGGTGCGGGTAGCCTTGCTTGCCCTGGCGAATGGGCTCTTCGAGCGATATGACAAAGGCCGTGTTGATGCCGTTGGGCAGCTCCAGCAGGAAGCACCGGTTGATGTTCGAATACATGATCTTGTAGTCGAACGTCTTGCCGTGCATGCGCAGGAATGAGCCGTAAATCTCGACGCCGTAGCGACCGCGCGGCGTGAGGAACGTGCCGATGGTCTCGTCCAGATCCACGATGCTCTTACCCGTGACGGCGCGGATGTTGGCGCGCTGCAGCACTTCGTCGCGGAACTTCTCGGCCGTGACCGTCTCGTCGTCTTCCTCGTCGCCCTGGCCCGACGGCGGCGGCAGGTACAGCCGCATCTCGACCAGCGTCTCCTCGTCGCCCGCGACCGTGTCGTCCTCGTGGAACTGCAGCTCCACCTCGTTCTTGCCGGGCAGCGCGCACTGCGAGACCTGCTCGAGCGGGATCTCCAGCACGCTGGCGCTGCCGTTGGCGTCGCGGAAGTTGAGGTTGGGGCCTTCAAAGCGCATCTCGCCCCAGTTGCCGCCGGCGCTCGCCACCTTCTCCAGCTCCAGCGCGCGGTCAAAGTGCGCCTCCACGTGCTCGCGCAGCGTGTCGATATCCTTGCGCTTGAATCCCGCGAAGCGCACGTACTTGCCGCCCTTCTGGTACACCTTGACGTGGTGGTTCTTGTCGCCCACGGGCGTCCAGAGCATCGTCACGATGTCGTCCTTGAGCAGCTTCTTCTGCGCCTCCGTCGAGCGCGAGCGCCACAGCAGACCAGACGCCGAGAGCACCAGCACGCCGTCGCTGTGGCCCCAGAACACGTTGTTGAGCGTCGCGTCCGCCATCTCGCCGTCCTTCCAAGCGCCTGGAAGGTGGAGGTTTGTCGACCGGTCCGCCGGTTGTTGTTGGTGGTGGCACTTGATCTCCCGCCAAAAGGAAAGGGGCGCGCCTCGCCACTTCCCGCCAACGAGACCCGGCTGATCCTACTTTATGGTGTCACATATAAGAATATGGTGTTTAGATAAAGTGGTCCACGTGAGTATATGTAAAATGGCCTCATTTTACGTGCACCACCTATTATCACACCGCTCCTTGTTTGAGATAATACCGCTTAATACCGGTATTATACCCGATGTTACCGGGTTTTGGCGACTCCCCTAATGGGTTGAACATGGCAAAGTTCAAGCGGCGATGAGGAGCTGCGCGTGCAACTTCTGATCGGGAATGCGCCTGCTTTTGGAATGAACGGGATTGTTCAGCTCCGTTGCCTGAAATCAAAGTGATCGTGGTCAAAGAGTTGTCCGTGGGCTTGTGGAGTTGGAGGCGTGGCCCCGGTCGACTTTGTGGGAAGTCGATGCGGTGGGCGCGATTTCGATGGGACCGAGGCGTCGAGGTCTGACGTCACCGACCACGCCAACAGTGAAACCCGAAGCATACAGTACTTAAAAGCGGGCGGCTGTCTCGTCAACTGGGCTTGTTTGACTTTGCACGGTTTACAATCACGGCTAGTGCTACCGATCTGAGGTTGATGACCTGCTGGTGTTCCAACTGGATGACTTGACTAAAGTATACCACAACCCCCAGGCTATGCACGCTTGAATCTGTAGCGATAGCTGAGGAAGCCACAAAGAAGAACCAGCGCACACCTACAGCAACACGGTTGATTTAACTAAACTCAACGATGTTTTCGTCGATTTAATGTAATCGAAGCCAACCCCGAAAGGAAGGATCGCACTTGACCTGGATCGGTCTTGGGAAATGGAGCGCTTTCGATCATCACGAGCCGATCCCCACTGCAGTTTGTCCGATGCCGTTTTACAAGCTCATCTTTCGATGGAGGGAAGCGTTGGTGATGCTGTAAGCACCGTAATACTGTATGTACAGTACACTGTGCACACTGTACATTGTACTCCACACGGCGGTTTCGGCCGCGGCTCAGGGATCTGGACGCGTCAACCTTGAAGAGCAAGAATAAAGTGCGAGACTTCAAGGTGCTGGGAGGAGCGGGAGTGGCCCCTTATGTCCATTTCCAGGCTCTGCAAACTAGGCGTTTTGTGATGAAACGGCCAAATAACCTAGTTACCGAATTTGAGCTGTCCCTGTCAAAGTGATAAAGGGTGCCTGTTTTCGAGATCTTGTAAAATGACTTGGACTTAGGGAGGCTTTGGCACGGTGGTCAGCTTACTAACGGAGTTTGTACAGTACGGTGCCTAGATATGGGTTTCGGTACTGCCTATCTGAAGTCAAACCAGGATTCTAGGTACAGCACGGTAAAGTACTGTACTGTACTGTAAAGCGTTGGAGCGAATCGCTCCTCTTGGGCGGTGACACGTTAAGCACACGGCGCATCTGATGATGGCGGGGCTCCAACGGTCATCACCCGGTGCAGGTCCACGCTAACAGTACACAGTACTGTATTCTATAGGTTGCAGGAGCTGAGACCCTCTCTTCGTTATCATCCTCACTCTTCGATTTCCGCCGGACCCGACAAGCTCCCGGCGACCCGTTCGTACCTCACACACGGCGTTGAAATGGCGAGAGCACGTGCTTCTGGTCGTCGGCTTGCGGCTGCGATCGCCGGTCTCGTCGTGCTGATCACCTCGGCCGCTCTCGTAGACGCGCAGAACCGCGAGGGTGACACCGTGTGCGAGCTTCATGGCGACTCGAGCGCATGTGCTTTTGACGATCTGACGCCGTCGGAGCTCGACGGCAGCACGCTCATCTACCCGGGCGGCGACACTCGCTGCGCTTTCGACGACTTCTCGAACGCGTCCGTGAGCTACGTGACCAACTCGACGTACTTCTTCCAGGTCTTCCCCAACACGGAGAGCGACCGCAGCAAGCTGTTCCTCTACTTCCAGGGCGGCGGTGCGTGCATCGACGACATCACATGCAGCTTCGCGCTCCAGTGCATCGTGCCGACCTTCTCGCCCAACGCGACGGCGTTCAGCACCGGCGTCGCCAATCGCACGGACCCGGACAACATGTTCAGCGACTGGAACCTCGTGCACATCCCGTACTGCACGGGCGACCTGCACGTCGGCAACCACACGGAAGAGATCGCCGACAGCTCGCTCCTGTCGTTGCTCGACGCGCCCGACTGCTTGGGCCACAACATGACCATCCACCAGGTCGGGTACACCAACACCATGGCCGTGCTGGACTGGGCGTACGCGAACTTCCCTGATCCGAGCCACATCGTGATCGGTGGCTCCAGCGCTGGCTCGCTGGCCGCTCAGCTTCTCAGCAGTCTGGTGGCCGAGAAGTGGCAGACGGAGGCGAACGGCATCCCATACTCGGTGCTGGCCGATAGCTACGTGAGCGTGCTGCCCGAGTCGCACCCAGCCGGCGCGACCATCCAGTACTACGGGAGCTGCGACGTGGACCTGAACTTCCCGACGACCGTTTCGGCCGAATGCGCCAGCGGAAACTTGACGACCGTGGAGATGATGACGTCCATGATCGAGAACACCCCGACGGCCGAGTGGCTGTTCGTGGACAGCGAGGGCGATTACACGCAGCGCTATTACTACGCGCTCATTGACGAGGGTATCCTGGGCTACCCGTTCGACGACGACCTCATGAGCGAGGCCGACTTCTACTCGGTACGTACTAAAGTATTAAGTGATTGACTCGAACTTGCATTAAAACGGTACTAACTATGCTTTGCTTTATGGGCACGAACGTGTCAGAACATGACAGCCATCCTGGACGCGTACAAGGCCGTGAGCGACAAGATCACGACGTTCTACACCATGGGCGACCAGCACGTCTTCCTGACCGTCAACGACTTCTACCACAACGCCACGAACGGCACGACTGGCGAATACCTCGGCTCGGTCATCAACCGCTGGCTGGAGGCCAACAACTCCATCGATGGGACCTCGGCATCGGCCTCCTCCGCCGCTGGAAGCGGCAGCGGCAGCGGCAGCGGCTCCACCGACACGGGCGCGGCTTCCGCTCGACCAGTTGCCGGATCTTTCACTACGCTCGCGCTCTTGGCTCTCGCTGCGGCTCTGCTGGTCGTCTAGTGGGCGAGCGAGTAGCCGGAGTCGAATTGCCACACATGATGCCCATCAAAAGATCGCGTCCCTTGCTAAGTCAACAGCAACACGACTGTGTACACTGTACACTGACTTTTGAGGTTTACGAAACTGGATCGGATGGATGATGCGCCAAGTCAGAGGTTAGGGCTGAATTTGTGACGTCGCATGTGTAATCTGTCAACAGCGACGGGCGCCCATCCTCGTTGTTGCATGCAAAAGCCAAGTATTCGCGCCGAACGGTCTGCCTGGATTTCTTGGCTCGGTTGGGAGCTCTTCAGCCCACTGGTGCAGTACAGCGACCCTCGAAAGTGTGCACTCAGCCTCATTTGTCGCGCCATAGAAACCCGCAGTCATGATGAAATCATTCGCTGAGTATGGATTACGGTACGCCCTTGTCACACTTGACCCGCCTCTCTCAAGTCAAATCATCACTCTGCTCTGCTCGTTGCCCTGTTCATGCGCTCCCGGTCGCTCTCTCACGCCGTCCGCGTGCATATACAGGCCACGAAGCCGCCAGTTCCGAGCCACTGTTGGCCGGGCGTGGCCGCCTTCCCTCGCCCCGATCTCCTGCTCTGCTGGCTGGCCTGGCTCCTCCGAACGTCCGAAAGCCCGCAATTCCCCCTCCACTGCCATTTCTCAAACTGCGCACCCGGCACCAGCCCCTGTCGCTCCCTTCAAACCGCAGTACCGGCATCTCAAGATGTTCAAGCAGCTGACGAGCGCGCTGGCGCTGACAGCGCTGCTCGCCAAGGGCGACTTTGCGCTCGCGCAGGCGCGCACGGGCGACGAGACGTGCGTCGTGAGCGACTCCAACTCGTGCGCCGTGGAGGACCTGACGACGTCGGCGCTCGACAGCAGCACGCTCGTCTACCCGGGCGGCGAGACGCGCTGCGCGTTCGACGACTTCACCAACTCGTCGGTGGACTTCACGACCAACGCGACGTACTTCTTTCAGGTCTTCCCGGCGCCCGAGCTCGAGAAGAAGAAGCTGTTCCTGTACTTCCAGGGCGGCGGCGCCTGCATCGACGACGTCACGTGCGACTTCGGCCTCCAGTGCATCGTCGAGACGTTCAACCCGAACGCCGTGCCGCTCAGCACGGGCATCCTGAACCGCTCGGACCCGCAGAACATGTTCAACGACTGGAACATCGTGCACGCGCCGTACTGCACGGGCGACCTGCACGTGGGCAACAAGTCGGACGTGATCGTGGAGAGCGCGTTGTACTCGCTGCTGGACAAGCCCGAGTGCCTTGGCCACAACATGACGCTGCACCAGGTCGGCTACATCAACACCATGGCCGTGCTGGACTGGGCGTTCGAGAACTACCCCGAGCCGGAGCAGATCGTCATCGGCGGCTCCAGCGCTGGCGCGCTCGGTGCGCAGATGCTGAGTCTGCTAGTCGCCAACAAGTGGCAGGTCGAGGAGAAGGACATCCGCTACGGCGTGCTCGCGGACAGCTACGTGGGCGTGCTGCCGGCTGACTACTCGGCCGGCGAGCTCATCCAATACTACGGCACGTGCGACGTGGACCTCGACGTGACGTCGGCCGTAGAGGCGGCGTGCGAGTCGGGCAACCTGACGGTCGCGGAGCTCATGTCGTCCATGATCGAGGAGGTCCCGACGGCCGAGTGGCTCTTCATCGACAGCAAGGCCGACCACACGCAGCGCTACTTCTACGCGCTCGTGGACGAGGGCATCCTCGGCTACCCATTCAACGATTTGATCACCGACAACGTCTTCTTCGCGGTACGTTGCGACGTTGTGCTCTATTATCTATGATTCATCCGGCGTGCTGACTGTTGCTCTTATTCCCTACTTCAGAACATGACGTCCATCCTGGATGCGTACAAGGCCGTGAGCGACAAGATCTCGACTTTCTTCGTCGAGGGCGAGCAGCACGTCTTCCTGACGGTCGCGGACTTCTACAACAACGCCACGAGCACGACGGGTGCGCTGCTGGGCGACTACATCAACGAGTGGCTCGTCACCAACTCGTCCCTCGACTCGAGCTCGGACAGTGGCAGTGCCGCCGCGGACGCCGGCAATGTGACTGGATCGTCGGGCAGTAGCGCCGCGTCGACCCTGCCCGTGGCTGTGGGCTCGCTTGGGCTGGCTGTCATCGCCGCACTCGCGCTCTAGAGTAATGTATAAAGCCTGCGACGTAGTGATCGTCGCTTTTGTCGGGTCTCGCGCCTCGGGGAAGTGGCAGAGATCGCGAAGAACGGATAGAGTCGGCAGAGATACGACGGCAGTATAGCCTCTTCCAGCTTCCAACTGCATTACTGTAACATTGAATCTTGCTGTTATTGGTCCTGGGGCGAGTATACCGCTTCAGTTAGTTGGCCTCATGGTCTGATGCACGTCACGGATGGCAGATCGACCACAGAGATGACGTTGATGCAAAGTACAGTACTTCACCGTCTTGACTCTGATTCGGTGGACTGAAGTGTGCATACTGTTGCTGCCAGATCATGTTGACAAAACTGATTGTGAATCACTGACACCTTCGGGACTTAAACCCAAGCAGAACTACGCAAACAGTCAGTCCATCGCCTTCGCTTGCTCACTTGGCTCATTCCGTGCTGGCCTTGAAGCTCAGCACCCCCAGCGACCACCAACCAGCTCACACCACTAGCACAGCTCCATATTCCTCCGTTGATCCGACCATGGAGCATGCAAATACAGTAAACCGAGTCCGACGCTTGCGGTTGACCCAAGCAGGTGCGCGGCGTGGCGCATGGCAATGGCACAGGCGGCACCCATTCGCACCTCGATATAGGTACTGAGCAGACTCCATAGAAGCCCCCTGCATCAACCCATTCAATGCTGCGTACAGCAGCGGTGCTTGTCATTTTCCCATGGCGTGGGAATGCGCTCGGTGCGACAAGCGACGCTGGAGTTCACACGACTGCACCAGGAATTTTTCCAACCCATTTTGGAGAGGAGCAGTCAAATGATGAATTTCTATTGGGTAAAAAAAGTAATTTGAAGTGCGCTGATTGGTTGGATATCTGTAGAGAGCGCCGTTCGGGGGGCGCGCATCTTTTGGTTCCCGAGCTGCGTACTGTTCTGTAGGAATTTAATTCGTCTCCGCAGCTTCAACCAGCTGGCGATTGGTCGGACTCCCATTTCCGACCATATGATTGGTCGAAAACGTGATTTATGGGGCTGTCGCGGTGATGAGCCACCAACGTGCCTTTGAAGCTGTGGGGGGATGAACATCGCCAGATTTCAGAAGTTACGATGGATACTACATGTGCGATCAGATCCGTTCTCAAAGGATGTGTACAGGGCCCGATAGCATTCACTATTCTTGCTGTATCATTAATGCTGATATTTGCACCTACTTAATATCATACTAATACACTGCGCGCCACAAAAAGCACACGTATTTTAGTGTACGTTTTGGTCCGTAACTTGGTCAATTTTATGAGTTAGGTGATACTGTTTAGATATGTTTGTTCGTGTGCAAAAACCTATCTATAGCACATTTTAGCGTGTCAGAATTCGCA
>JAADXW010000982.1:0-13330 GCA_023337975.1 Phytopythium ostracodes
ACGGTGTGGATCGAGAAGTTCATCAACGACCAGTGGGCCGAATTTGTGAGCGAGGAGGCGCCGGGTCCGCTCGCGATCTACGTGGACAACCTCAAGTGCCACGTGTCCGAGGAGGCGCAGGAGGCGTTCGCGGCGTGGGGCACCGAGCTCGTCGCTATCCCAGAAAACACCACCGCCATCCTTCAGCCACTCGACGTGGGCGTCATGGGCTCGTTCAAGCAGAAGATCCGGTCGCTGACTCTGTCCTACGAGCTCGATGCGCTGCGAAAGCAAGATGGAGTGCCGCTTCGGGAGCGGCTGCTAGCGCTAAAGCGATTGCCAGTGGACGAAAAGCGCAAGCTGCTGGTGGACAGAGTGACCAAGGCATGGGACGGCGTTGATGTGAATTGCATTAAGCGAGCATGGGAGAAGTCAGGGCTTTGACATTGAGTAGTAAACCAGTAATATACGTGAGCGCTTCATGGAGGGGATGTCAGTATGTGCACGTACTGCCCTTGGAACCCTGACACCAAGGTTTCGCCTGTCAAAGCGACTTAACTTTCCATGACGCATGAGGGAACCGAACCCTAGTCTGTTATGTAAAAATAGAGTGTGCTTCCATCTTAACCACGACGATAAAATTGAGAACTAGCGTAATTTGCTACAGTTAAAATTGCGGAGTGTTCGACTTTTGATTGGCTGAAGTTCAGCATTTTACTGTGGTGTCACAGTATTGTGTCAAAACCAGTTCAATACTTGCAAAAAACGTTTCGCGTCATATTTTAGAGTCCAAGTCTGTACCCTCGATAGGTCCTATTGAAATTGATAGTATCAGCTATTGGAGTGTATAAAGTTGACCCCCCGCTCTTATGCGCGCTCTACCCTGTACTCTCGTTTGGGGACTGTTCCTTCAAGCGTAATACTGTACGAGGTGATACAGTATTTGAAGTAAGATGTATTAGCATACTGAAATCCAACATCACAAGTATGAGTTAGTATACTGCATTCATACTCTCGCAAACTGTAGTAGCGAGTATTAGTATGTAGTACTCTTCCCCTACCGCATATCATAAAGTATTGACCGTGGATGAGTCCGAGGCGGGCGCGAACTGTTCGCTAAGTGCGGCCTCGGCGCTACCCGTCTTGGTCGCTGGAAGGTCGCCATGACCATCACTCGGCGGCCACCAGCGCTCACCGACCCATTGACTTTGAAGCATCAATCGCTGTCCCTGGGTTCACGGCGCGCGAGTGCACCATCCAAATCACCAGCACTAGGTTCATCCCTATATAATGCCAACACGACAGATATTAGTCATTAAAGCAACGGCTGATGCGCTGGCAAACCCAGTCACAGCCACGAACGCCACCCCACGGACACCTTTGCCGTCAGGTCGTCTGGGTAGGCGAGTCGCCCAAATCCTTCGTCGGTCGCCGAGAGAGACAACACCATGCCTCATCGAGCTTTTACCTAAAATGTTCGGACTTTATGATACAGATACAAAGAAGACCTTCACCGACACGAAACCACCAGGTGCAACGGTCTCCGCAGCGAGGCGCCTCGGTCACATCCATCCACATACTCCGCTCAACAGTTCTCAATAACAGCAGCAACCGTTCTGATCAAGCTAATAAATACGTTGGATTCAATGGTTGGTGCCTCCCTCCTCTCGGAACTGAGACTACAACAAGGCACTTGATCTCTACGGGGCGAGGGCCACGCCGCAGGCGGGGCAGGCCATCTTCTCGTTGAGCTTGGGCACGATGCACTCGTCGTGGAAGACGTGGCCGCACGCGAGTGTGGTGGTGTAGCTGAGCGAGCTGCAGCGGCTCGCCAGGGACGATGAGGACCCCCGGCTGCTGCCGCTGCCGGAGCTGTAGCTGTCGCTCTCGCTGTCGTCCTCGTCCGAGCCGGCGGCCTTGCTGTCCGCGAAAGCCTCGCCATCCAGGCTCGAGTGGCAGATCGTGCACGTGCAGGCGCACGCGTCCATGATGGCCTCATCGCTCTCGTCCGAGGTGGACGACACGAACGACAGGCACGACGACCGGTTGCTGGACGTGAAGCAGTTGCTGTCGCTCGACGGGAGCTGCTGCAGTTGCTGCAGCTGCAGTTGCTGCTGCTGCACGAACTGGTGCAGCGGGTGCTTGGGACTCAACACGTCGCCGACGACGAAGTCGATCACCTCGCTAGCGACGTCTCCGCTCACGACCGAGCACGACAGGTTGGCGCGGTTCGCGACGAACTTCTGCAGCGTCGACAGGCACTGGGCGAGCGCGTCGCAGCGTTTTTCGATGAGGCAGGCGCTGGAGGAGCCGAAGAGCGCCGGCTTGGGGAAGTAGCTCTTGACGAACGTGTACAGGTACGGGCACTCGGCCTGGCAGAAGTGACCGTGCTTCATGACGGCCAGCAGGCGCTGCTGGAACGCGTGGTACTCCTCGAAGGAGCGGCGGTAGCGCCACGAGACGCCCGAGGCCGCGTGCGACACCGTCAGCTCGTAGCGCACGTCGCGCTTGTTCACCTTGGACGCCGATAGCGACAGCGAGAGCTGCTCCAGCAGCTGCAGACGCGCCGGCAGCGGCGCCGACGGCGCGCGCTTGCGAGACGAAGACGAGACCGAGTGGCGGAGAGGCATAGCGATCGGATCGGATCGGCTAGGATTTATAGTGTTCGTTCCGACCTGGTGATCGCGGGGGATTGAGTCGAGGCCTGTGGTGTGGGCGACCGATTTCAGAGTGACCGGCTGCCGCGGCTTTGATCCCAGCGCTACAGTAGGTAATACAGTAACCTCGAAGGCAGGCACCGCCTTCGTCTTTTCACATTACGGCCTGCATAATCCGATTTGCGCGATTACGACGCATGGACGCACGAAAGCCAATACAAATGTCAAGACAAATTAGGGTTTACGGGGCTTAGGGCCACCCACACCGAGCCGACATACATTTTTGCGATACGCGACCGACTTAAAGCGGCATAATCGACAGAAGAACGCAACGCTTTACCCATCACATTGACTGGCTCCGTCCCTGTCCCGGCCGGCCGCCCTCTTGTCGCGCATAGAAGGTCGAGGAAGGGAGGGAATGAATGCCGGCCCCTCCACTGTGACAGGAGGAATGTATGGGAGCGTAATCGCGCGCAGAGTAATCGAGCAAACGTATGATGGTTTGTATGCGAAGCGCCACGAAGGCGACGCCGACTTGCGATTGGATCCAGTCACTGCGACAGCGGCGAGTCATTGGACAGAGTGAATCGCCTAACAGGATCACGTTACGCCGGTACAGCATCCGTCACGCAATCCATCCATGATAAAAGCACGATACTGAGCGCCAGACAAAAGCTTGACCAACAGCCAGACCTCGAGATCTCAGCTCGGTCAGTCGTTCGGTTGCCGAGTCCTACCCCAACGTACCGACGGGAAGCTTCACTTCGCCACATGCGAGAGGCCACCGCTTCTCTCTCGACGCAATGCGGTAGTCGCCAATTTTGCGGCTACAGTGTGCACTTGTGGGTGCTCTACAGTACTTCGGCTGTGATATCACTCCAGAGGCCATGAACCCACCGATGCCATAATACGCAATAAACGAGTTAAAAATGTCACACACGTTCCGTTGGAGGAGGCGTTGGACAGGTCCGACGGCGCCTGAAGACGCTGTAAAAAGCCGGCGGCGTCGTGATCGGCGTTGGGAACTGAGCGAGGGCGTCCAGCCACTCGTCCAGCTTGCTGATGGCAACGCGCACAGTCGCTTGTCGCCACCACCGTCGGCATCGGCAGGTGTCCCATACGATCATGCCTCGACCCCTTCGGTCGACGCGCATGCTTGCTTGTCGCTCCCGACTCGCATCGCGACGATTATTCCAGGCGACCGAGCCTTCAGCGCCGTCCAATTGCGAATAAAAAGCACGGATTACCGCCATTTCAGCGCGTTTTTGCCAGCAAAACGCGGAACGACCGTCGTGCTGTGCGCACCGGTGGAAAAAGCGTCGACACTACCTCCGCCGCGCTGTTCTTTCGCGCGCCTCGACCATTACGCCAGCTTCAAGCTACACTTTTTTTCCTTCTCCGTGGCTTCCTGTGCACTACGTACCTCTACACAGTACGATAATTTTTCTCGTTGAGGATACATACGCGAGCTGCGTGGTGAGTCCGGCCGAAAAGACACGACAAGAGCGATACCACGCTGATTTCAGAGCTTTCTTGGAGATCCTAAGGAGCTTCTTCAGGCCCAGCAGAGCGGCATAATGTTCTCTGATATCTCGAACGAACGCGTGGTTGCGCCGGCGGGGAGGTGATGGCGTCGCCCGAGCGTTTGAAGTTGGACCTGTACTTGCGCTTCATGTTTTTAAAATTCTGTTGACCCGCGTCTCTGCCGTTTATTAGCGGAGATTCACCGGCCTCGGCGTAACACTCTCAGAGGCGACGAGGGTTGACCCGCCGCGTTATTACGTCGCTTCTACAACTTCAACGGCCAACTTCAACGGTGAAGGTAGCCATCTCTTCGTGTGGAACAGTATACATACTGTACCTTTGAAAGTCGATTCCTCGAAGAATATCACAGGAGGCAGGGCCTAGGACTTGATATTTTGCGTCCTAGTGACTGTAGCCATGACAATTGAAGGCCAGATTTTCACTGTTCCAAGCAGGTTCGCACTTTTGCAGGCCAGAGGCAGCGTCATGGGTTCAAACCACGTAGATGCACGTAATGACGAGCTACCTAGATCGTGGCTGAATCCGCAGCTAAACTACGAGCGAGGACAAGCTCAGGCCTTTTGGTAGAAGACACGAAAACACTGGCCAGGCCCTAGCCTATGACAGAAGTGCGCCGTTAGCTCTAACGATCCGGTGAATCGGACAGCCAGTCGTGACGACCGACCGTCTCTAATCACCAGCACGCTGTCGATAGTCGGGAGGACGCCACACCCAATACCAACACTGCAGCGTATCAAAGTCCAACGCAAATGCTTTTTATGTATCAGCAGTTGTAGTCTGAATGCAGTGCCAACTACAACCACGAAGCTTTACGCGGGGAAGACGCAGCCGTAGACACCGGTGGAGATGACGGCGCAGGTCGAGTTCGTCAGGAGGCCGGGCTGCACCGTCGGGCAGTTGCCCTTGACCGTGCCGGCGCACACGGGCTGAGGCGCACAGTAGGCGCGCGTGGCGCCCACGATGCTGACCGGGATCTTGCCGAAGGCGCTGGTCGAGCAGTCGACCGGCGCCTCGTACGTGACGATCGTCTGCTGGTTGACGTTCGCGTACGGCTTGCACCCGAAGACGCCCGTGCGCACCGTGGCGCAGTACGAGCCGTACTGTAGTCCGCCCTGCGCGCCCGGGCACGCGCCGTTGCCGACGTTCGCTGCGCAGGGCGTGCCGCTCACACAGAAGACCTTGTTGACGCCCTCCACGCTCATCTCGCTCTGCCCCGCCGCACACCTCCCACTCGAGGGCGCAGTAGTTACCGAGGCAGGAGCAGTCGTAGTGGTGACCACGACAGTAGCTGTTGGCACAGGAGTGACTACAGGAGTCGGAGTCATCATCGGAGTCGGAGTCGCAGTGGAGACCATGGTCGGAGTGGCGGCCGGAGCGCGGCCCACCTTGCAGCCAAACACACCGGAGGCGACCTTGCCGCAGTAAGAGCCGTCCGGGAGACCAGGTTGCGCCACAGGACACGAGCCAGTGTTGGTTTGCGTCCCCATGCAGATGGGCAACTGCGCGCAGAAGATGCCCGGAACGCCCTCGACGCTGATGGGGCTGCTGCCCGACGGGCACGAGCTGCTCACGGTGACCGGCGTGCTCGTCGTCAGAGTCGTCGCCGCCGGGGTCACCGTCGTCGCTATCGGCGTCGGTGTCGGTGTCGGCGTCGGAGTCGGCGTCGGAGTTGGGGTCGGAGCCTGCCCGACCTTGCATCCGTAGACGCCCGTGCGCACGAGTCCGCAGTACGAGCCGTCGGGCAGGCCGGTCTGGACGGGCGGACACGCGCCAGCACCGTTGTTGGCGATGCACACGGAGCCTGTGACGCAGAAAATGCCCTCGATACCCTCGACGCTCATCTGGACTTCGCCAGCGGCCGAGTTGCACGGCGCGTAGGCCTGGATGGGCGAGAGCAGCAGCGGGTTGGCCGCGAGCGCCGCGAACGCGATAACCGCCGACAAGTACTTGAACATGGTGGAGGTAGAGTAAGGGTGGGGTGCGAAGCACGTGGAGCTGCTGCTGTTGATGGTGGGAAGTCGCCAAGTCGGAAAGTGATCGACCGGAAGGCCGGCGCGGATGAGCGAATCGCGTCGGCCATGCTAGGGATCACTACTCTGCTTCTTGGGAGTGTGGGCGCGCCTGCTATTGTCCTGCATGCCCATGAGAAGCACTCTTTCGAAGGTCAACTCCGTGTGCCTGATCGCATACGAGAGTGTGTTGAATCATGTGCGATCGTGACACTTTGAGACGGTGCTGCTGTCATTCGCTCTGTCCGCTCCGCTCTCGCGTATACGTTCTCAATGCGACGTAGCCCACACAACCGCCACATCTCGTGTAGCAGCAGTCGCCACAAGGCTAGCGCCTATTTTAGCCGCATCCGAAGCGACCGCGAAGCTTCCGATCAGCGAAAACTGCCATTCTAACCCAGAAATCGAAGCCCAGCAGTCCCAATGCGCAGACCAAGCAGCGACATCCCATACGCGGTGGCAATCGCGAGGCGCGCAGTCGCACCAGGCTCCGCAAACAGCCGATACCTTCTTCGCAGACACGGGACTGTGTATCGACCAAGCGCACATAGCACTTTATAAGGAAGGCCTCTGTACAAGCAACCACAAGAGCTGTCGCCTCATCTTGAAGCGCCGCGTCGTTTCGCGGTCCTGCACTCCGTCGCCCAAACTACCATATTTTAGATTTATAGTAATATTATATTGGGTATACCTTATGATGGTCTGACGTGGTCAATTGCCCCTACCCCTCATTTGATTAGCAAATCGATACAGTTGTCCCTCGAAATAGGCTTACGGCATCTCAAGTAACATATGGCAGGAAAACCGCCCACCCGAGAGCAAAAAAAACACCCAAAGTAATTATTTAAGGTGCTAGTTGAGCAGTGAGGACACCTTCCTGCGATCAGCTAAAATACCGGCGTGTCGCCAGCAATTCTGAATAGTCTCCGGAAAGACGGCATCCCATGCCTGCTTACTCCAACGCAGAGCAGTCAAAATGCCCACCTTTTCTTGCGGAAGATCGTTCAGAACCTAAGCACGCTGTCTTTTACCTTTGTCGTCGAATACTTGCTTTTGGCCGCGCGAATGATGTTTTGGTCGAGAGGCTGTAGCCGAGCCGTGCAGTTCTTTGGTAGGAACTCAAAGCGGACGTTGGTTATCGGAAGTGACGGCCGGAAGTGCGAGTTCACATTGTCTGCCAACAGCAGGATATGGCGACCTTCCTCTCGCATGCGGTGGTCAAACCAAAACAACCAGTCCAGAAAGATGCTGGAGTTCATCTGGGCCTTGCCGCTCTGCGTGTAGAACACGCCCAGCTCCTCCCACACGTCATGGCCCTTGAGAGGGCGCGGGACCGTGGCCGTCCCGATGTAGAGCGGCGGCAGCCTGCCGCTGCCGCCGGCGTTCATTGTGAGCGCCAAGGTGAGCCGGTTCTTGGATTCCTTGGTCTCCGGCACCTTCTTCCGCCGCGTCAGCGTCGCCCGCGCCGACTGCTGGAAGTAGAACACTGTCTCGTCAAAGTTGTAGATGTCGGCGCGGGCGTACGCGCTGGTCAGCTACTGCATTTTCGCGCGGCCGTCGCGCACCGCGTCGTCGGCCACAGAGCCCGCCTCTCCGTGCTTTCGCTTCAGCGAGAAGCCGTGGCCTCCTTGAAGTCGGTAGAGCCAGCCCTTCGAGAACTTGGGCTGGCTCTCCGAGGGAAGGTCCATCTGCGCGTAGATCGCCCGCGCCAGCTCGCGCACCGTGTCGCCCGTGATCGCCTCGACCTGGCCATCCATCTCGTCAAACTTGGTCATGACTTGACCCCCGAATGCCTTCCTGCCGTTGGCGATCTTGTTCTTCCGGGATAACTGGTGCAAGGGGGTGGTGAGCAGCTCGCTGGGCCGCATGAGCGCGTTCGCAACCGCGAAACAGGATACGCGGGGCTAAAATTTGGTAGACGCCCACTCCGCCAGCTCACTATTGCTCGTCTTTTTGGTCTGACGGGCGAGGTTGGCATACTCACATAGCAAGCGCTGTTGCTCAAGGGTAAGGCGAGTCCGTGACGGTGTAGTTGTGGATGGCATTTTTCCAAACGAGCAGGCTGGCATGTGTGCATGGTGCCATTGGCATGGTGTTGCTTGTCCTCCTAGATCTAGTATTGACTCTCAGTCGTTCGTTGCTTTACTTTAAACGGAGGTGATGAGATCGTAAAATGATGCGTTGGGCGAGGTGGATACCTCCAATACTAACTAAAAATATTACTTCAACACTTTGCTCTGCTGGACGTCGACAATAAAAAAATGCGAGGTCATCTAGGGAAAGGTGTGAGCCTATTTCGAGGGATGACTGTATGTTGCATCAAGAACGGCGCCACTCCAGTCTTGTTTTAACGACTGCCCTCGTAAACTTTTTATTTACGGGACGCGGAACTTGTTGACGACATCACTACACGATAATAATACGCCCGACCACACACAACAGTCACGGGCTTCTGACCCTTTGCCATCGACGAGCTACAGTACCCAAGACATTGCCCGCGGCGGTGCTTGGGGCGGTGTTCATACGCCTTCCTGGTGGTTCCGAGGGTGTTTTCCCCGCCTACCGACTGGCGACGGCCTTGATCCGGTCTGTAGGACCTCAAAGGATCGGCCGCGGCTCCGTTCTTGCACCATAGCAGACTCGCCAACATGACGCTGCCGCGCAACTTGATTCAGGACGCGGCCGGCGTCAAGTATCCGCCAGGTAAACGACACTGGTGCGTTGATGCGGTACACCATACCCTTTCGCTAACAACAGTGATGCTGGTGAGCCAGAGCGGGACCGGTACTTCCTGTACGTGTCGCTGGCGTGTCCGCTGGCGTGCGCGGTGCTGGCGGCTATTAACCTCAAGAACCTGCAGGAGTTCGTCACAGTCGTGGTCGCGCACCCCGTCTTCCAGCGCACGCGGCCACGCGACCCGCGCGACCAGCATAACGGCTGGGCCTTCGTTGACCCGAGAACGACGCCGTTCGTGGCCGGACCCACCGGACGCGGCGCGTACTCGACGCGAGGGTGCACGCCCGACCCGCTCTACAACGCCGCGAGCGTCCGGGAGCTGTACGAGCGCGGCAGCTCCTCCCGCGGGTGCTTCACGGTCCCGCTGCTCTGGGACGCCAAGACGCACTCGATCGTGTCAAACGATACCTCCGACCTGGTCCGCATGTTCAACAGCGCGTTCCGAGACCTGGTGCCGTGCAAGATAGACCTGTACCCGGCGCACCTGGCAAGCGAGGTCGACGACATCAAGCGCTGGGTGGACGAGCACATCGTCAGCGTCGTCTTCCAGTGCGGATGCAGGCCGACACAGGAGATGTACGAGTGCGCGGCCACGCGGTTCTTTGACGCGCTCGATGCGCTGGACGAGAAGATCCTGAGCCGCCGGCGATACCTGGCGTGCAGCGAGCAGATCACCGAGGTGGACCTGCGGCTCTTCGGCGTGCTCATCCGCTTCGACGAGGTCTACGCCGTGCTGTTCAAGCTCAACCGGAAGCTCGTGCGGCAGTATCCCAACCTGTTCAACGTGAGTGCTTTCGTAGTCGGATCCGCATTGGAGCTGCGGTGTTGCTGTAGCTTGTCAAACGGATTATGACTGACGCTTTTGGCTGTGTGGTTTTGTCGTGCAGTACGTGAAGGAGCTGTACCAGATCCCCGAGATCCGCGCGACGGTCGACATGGAGCATATCAAGATGGCGTACTTTGGCTCGCAGGTCAACCTGAACCCGTCCGGGGTCATCCCTGTCAGCCCAAACATCGACTACATGACGCCGCACGACCGCGACCGCGTCTACTACTAACGCGGCCTCGACCCGCGCGCAATCAGCAGCGACTGAACGCATACAAGCCCGACGGCATTGTTCATATTTAGTATTGCCGCCGCCAGCCAACGATGGCGCTATAAGTATTGCTGAGCGTGTTCATACCGACCCATAGCTAGTCATGAAGGAGCAAATACATGTTCAAACACCTTCGTCTGCTGTGCCGATCCACAAGTTGAGGTGTCCGACAAGCTGCACGGCTCCAGTTCGCAGCACAAGCGATCTATCGAGTCGCGTAAGGCCAGTCTGCGTCGTGCTGACGGTCTTTACTGGCTGCAGGCAACGAAGCAATGCCGTCACTACAATGCTGGCGAGTCAGTCCGACGAACGGCGGCGGTGGATCTGCTTGAAGTCCACGTCAGACTGACGCGTGACTGTTGCCACCGAACGGACCCGCCAGTGGCTCGTAATCAGCGCGTCAACGCGCTCCGACTCCAGGCGACAGGTCATGTACTCGTTCGCAGAAGTTTAATACAATAGTTAGAGTTATTCGTATATCATCAATTAAGCGTTTGCATCATAAAATAGAGTTCTTGAACCTCCCTACCTGCCACTGACGAGCGGGCAGCAATCGGGGCAGCGATGCGGATGATGCGAACCACACGAGCGGAGCCATACCAATGGCAACAGCGCGTCCAGAACACTCCATTGTATCATCACGAGCGCACTCGGACTGTCGTGAAGTTATCCCGGCGGCGGCCATGACACGATCCGTTCGTTCATGCGCCGGACGAGCAGATCGCCGCCACCGCCGCGCCACCAACTCGCGCTGCTGCGCCACTTATCGATTCCCCGTGCGCCGCTCCCGCTACTCATCCGCCCGTTAGACTCAAGGTCGTTCCCAGCATCCCTCCCCGCTGGAGGCCGCCGCGCGCTCCAGCTCATCCGCCTCGCGCACTTGATCTCCTCGGCCGCCAGGATGCCGCCCTCGTACCGGTCGTACATTGGGCCGAACGCCAACGCCGAGTTCCCGGCCGAAGCCGGCCGCTACCGCCTCTACGTCGCGTACTCGAGCCCGTTCGCGTCCCGTGCGCTCGCGTCTCGCAACCTGAGTAACCTGGAGGACATTGTCGGGCTGTCGGTCGTGCACCCGATCTTCCAGAAGACCAAGCCGGAGGACCTGAGCGACTCGCACGTGGACTGGGCGTTCATGGACTCGCCCAAGACGCCGACGGTCACGGTGGCCGATGGCTCCGTCTACGTGACGGACAGTTGTATCCCGGACACGGTCAACAACGCCCAGTTCGCGCGCGACCTGTACGAGATGGTGGACAAGATGCCGCGCGCGTTCTCGGTGCCGATCTTGTGGGCCACGAAGAAGCGCACGATCGTCGAGACTCTCGAGCGAGTCGGCCGACATCCTCCGCACGCTCAACACCGGGTTCCGAGCTCTGACACCCACGAACTTTCGCCTGTACCCGACCGGACATGAGGACGAGGTCGAAGCGGCCAACAACGACATCGTCGCGGATATCACGAGCGCGTACTTCAATTCGGCGTTCGCGACCGACCTTAAGATTGCCAACACCGAGTGGAAGAACGCGTTCACAGGCGTCTCCAAGCTCGAGGCGCTGCTCGCCAGCTCCCGGTACGTCGTCCAGGGTTTCAGCGTGACCGAGGCCGACATCCGACTCTTCTACACGCTCATCCGCGTCGACGTGACCGACTTGGAGTCGACTCTCGCTGCGTTCCCCAACGTTGTCGGGGTAAATCTGTTGGACTGTGATGCAGTTGAATAGCGTAAACTGACTGATCGTGTCCTTGTGCTCATTGACAGTATGTGCGCGAGCTGTACCAGATCCCGGGGCCCAAAAAGACGGTCGACTGGGACCACCTGCGGCTGAGCCTCAAGAACTGCAAGCCCGGCAGCGCTGACCTCCCAGGCTCGCACCTGGACTACGAGGCGGCACACGACCGCAGCCGGCTGTAACACTCTCCGGTGATCGTTCGATTGTCATGCGTCGCCAATCTCCGATCAGATTGCTCCTTGCCGACGCGCCCAAGCAACAGACAGAGACGGATATATGTAATCCAACTCGACATGGAGCATACTCCAGTGCAGTAGGGCCGCTTCGTGACGAATTTCTCCGAAATAAACGCCGTTGAATGCTCTCAGTTGCGTAGCATTGACGTTGGAGGTTGCGCTATCCGTTAGTTGACCGAGACGTTTCAAGATCACTTTCACGGCCCAATGCACTCGCGTTATCTCTTTCTTCTCCCTCCGACGAGAGGGTCGCTCAGATCGTATGCGTACGCCATTTGGCCTTAGACAGCGCTGAGAACAAAGATGGACCTACCCAAAGACAGCGTGTTGTATAACGACGCTGGCGCTGGCGCTCGAATCGCGGCGCAGCGGCTCAAGGGGAGCACCCGCCGCAAATACGACAGGGCTCTGACGCGTTTACAGAAGATCTGTGAGAGCACAGGCATTTTCTACGAAGTATTGATTACACAAGTCTTCTGGATTTTTTCAACTCTAAAACGACCCTGTACTGTATCCAAAGCAGCTCTGGATACGATGGCGCGTTATTCTGGATCTCGACATACAAAAGCCAAGGTAAATGAACGGATCTGGACTGACGCCTGCCTGCCTGACCTCATGCCTGACCGAAGGCGCGTCTCCTTTGCTGCGCAATCGCATCAGGCGCATGCGCTGCTTCGATTCTAAATAGCGTCCATCTGCAACGCATTTTCACCCGTCAATGACGATCAACGTGCTCAGATCTTCCAGAGAAGGCCCGGTTTTCCCGAGAGACACACGTGGAGACCTCCTCATTCCTCGATTTTGCCGACCGAAGCGTCAAGCCACTGCCCCACACGCATCACAATGGCGACGCCTGCTCCGTATCACTCGTACATCCAGCCCGAAGCCGACGCCGAGTTCCCGGCCGCCAAGGGCCGCTATCATCTCTACGTGTCGTACGCGTGCCCGTTCGCGAGCCGCGCGCTGGTGGCGCGCAACCTCAAGGGGCTCGAGGATGTGATCAGCATCTCGGTAGCTCACCCGATCTTCCAGAAGACCAAGCCAGACGATGAGAGCGACTCGCACCGCGGCTGGGCGTTCGTCGACCCTGAGACCAACGCCACCGTCACGGGTCTCCACGGTCGGACGTATGCGACTGCCGGCTGCATCCCGGACACGGTCAACCATACTAAGTTCGCGCGCGATCTGTACGAGATGGTCGACCCGACGCCGCGCAAGTTCTCGGTACCGGTGCTGTGGGACAAGAAGACGGGCACCATCGTGTCGAACGAGTCGGCCGACATTGTGCGCACGCTCAACACGGGTTTCCGCGAGTTGGTGCCGGAGTCCAACGCGATCGAC
>JAADXW010000983.1:0-13323 GCA_023337975.1 Phytopythium ostracodes
CACACACACACAGTCCGCAGCGGTCTAGCTAATTGTATCGCGTTGGACCGGACACGCCCGCACACAGCGTCATTGCATTTGCTAGAGCGACTGCACCAGTTTCAGGATTCTTAATCACAAATAGAACTCCTGTGATCATCATCATCATCATCAGGTTTCTGGGCAGTTACTTTCACTATTGTAAACGAATTTGAAGTCACCTTGACGCGTCCGTTACAGATGCATCCATTTTTCTAGAGTGGTTTTCATTGGTCGATACTGTCGACACGCTGTCCAACCCGCGCGACGCATTCTATAGGTTAACCGTGTTGAAGTCGATCTATTGGCGCTAACGCGGTGGCTTTAATCGCTTGTCGATGCGGCTAATGGGCCGCGCTGCTCCGCGTGCAATGCCGCGAGCGTCTGTTTGAAGGTCCTCATGGACCGCTGGGCTTGCTCGACGGAGTGTCGGTCGCGGTAGCTCGCCAGCTCCGACACCTTCCGCGAGCGCTGGGCCACCCAGCTCTTGTACGCCTCGCTCCGCGGCTCGCGTTGGCGCTGGCGAGCATAAATACTTGTTATCGGGCTGGCTGTGCTACCCAATGTCTGCCACTCCTCGATGGCCCTTTGAGTTGGGCTCGCAGGGCTGAATGGCGTACGAGTTTGCTGGTCGGCGCAACTTGTGGTGAGCGGCTCACCCTCCACAAGTTGAGCCAGCTCTTGCAGCAAGCCGGCAGTGTCAGAGCTCCACGGTCTCTGCGATAACTTCGAGTTCTCTTGCTCCGCTATCTGTCGGTTTGGCTCGATCAGTGTGTGCTTGTTGTCTGTGGGGGAATGCGCCCCGGTCAGCAGCTGTGCCAGCTGCCGTCGCGAGTCCTCCATTGTCTGGTTGATCGCGATTGTTTTCGTCCCTAGCTCATCTTGCAGCGTGCGCAGTTCGCCGTGGTCCGTTTCAAGCGACGACTCGCTCAGCCCCCAGCCTTCCATTTCCTTCAGCGCCAGTCTAATTGAAATATCAAGCAAGTGGATTCCGATATGAGAAAATCGATCAGTCCACGAACTCAACCTGCAGCCAGCAACACGTCACCGTCTTACTTGGTGGCGGCGATTTGGTCTTGGATGTCCTTGGACAATTTGCGCTTGAGACGCTCGAGCGCCATCACGTTGGTTGACGTGGCTTTCTCATGGTACGAAGCTCGCGCACGGTCGAACGCCTCAAATGAATCCTTGTGCTGCTTGTGTTCATGGACTTGGCGCTGCTGTTGTGGCGCTGAAGGCTGTCGATGCTTCATAGTCGTCAAGAACTTCTCTGCTCTCAGCACTGCGTTGGCATCCAATGCTGGGTTGCCCTGGAACTCCGATGGAAGGGTGGTTTGGAGGCTTGGACTAGAAGCGAACACTGCTTCTCGTTGATTATCAGCGTCCATGCTGCTCATCACCCGAGCAACGTTCGCGTTTGCCACCCGCGCTTGAGCATCGGCGGCCAACTTCTGCACCTCTGCCAGCTCCTCTTTTGCGCGCGCCAGTGCTAGTTCTCTCGCTTGACGGTGCGTCTCGGTTGTTGCGAGACGCTCTTCGATATCGCGCTTCTCTCTGGAATGGATTGAGCCAGCAACAGTTTAGTGTGTGAGTGAGTTGCATTCCGACCGCGCTGTTGGCAAACAAACTAGCAAACTGGGTTCGTACCTGCTCAACCTGGTTATATAAGCAGCATGGCACGCGAGCTCACTTCGACACTTACGCAACTCCGTGCGAAGCTCCGCCGAGACGCGCTCTGTCTCCGTGCATGCAATCCGAAGAGCGGCCTTCTCCTGCTCGAGCTGTAAGCATTCCAACACTCAGTTCAGTCAGTGAACGACACGCATAACGCATATTCTATACTGTTGTGCCATGCGTGCCTCACCTCTGTCCGCTCTTGCTGGTGCTGCGCCTTGAGCAGCCGCATCAGCTCCTGGCCGGCTTTCACTTCGACCTCGAGGATCTTGACTTGGGTCTTGGACTGGATCTCCAGGAAGTCGAGGAACTCCTTGTTTGCCTGCAGGAGCGAGCTGTCCGCTGGCGCGTCTAGACCGGATTCGCCGTCTCGCGGCGTAGTCAGAATTGTTAGGGCGTCGCTGATCATTGCGAGCGCCTGCGTGTGCAGCTGATGCAGCGCGCGCGAAGTCTCGGAGAACGGCGGGCTGCCAAACACCGCAGCGTCCGCTGTCGTGAGTAGCTACGTTCAAAGGAACAAATCGGTTGCGTTAGAGGTCTCCATACGCGGTGAAACTCTTATGAACAAATCACTGTCGTAGTTCACGTATCACTTACCGTTCGCATGTCGAGCAGTTTTCGCTCGACAAGCTCTTGTGCGGCCAGCAATAACTCAGCTTCGGTGTTCTCGTTCTCGGGACGAGACGCATTGCTCGATTCCTCCGTGATTGTAGCTGTGTCGACCGCAACTAACGATGGAGTTGTGGTTGTTTGAGTTTCTCGATCGCACCGTTCTTGAACATGGCGCGCTGAGACGCCGCCTTTCGGAGTCACTGGGTCAGGAGCCCGGCGAACGTCAGCTTTGACGGTATCGAACGCGCTGGACGAGCCAGGTATGCTGAGTGTAACGCCCTCCCCTTGCTGGTACTTGCTGTCCAACTGCGACGTGATGTCGGATGTAGACTTCCTCCACGTCAGCATACCCCGGATCTCGCTCATGAGGCCTGATTTCTTCTTCACGAGTCGGTTCTGCGGCGAAGACGTGTGAGCGGCGGTCGTCGCAGTTTGGAGCTCCTGGATATCGGTGGCGGGGAACTCACTGAGACTTTCGGTCTTCATTAACTCACCAAGCATTTTGCCCCCACGCGTTCTCTGCCCAGCAAGAGCTTGATCAGGGTATACTTGGGTATCTGCGTCAGACCAAAGAGCTTCGTTTGTATCGCCAACAACTGGACCCTCTGGTGCGCTTGGGGTAGATGCCGCAGGCTCAGGGATTACATCGACCGGGATGGCACTGGTCGCCATGATAATGGCTTTTGGGGCTGGGTGTGTGCTACCTGCACCCCCTGCATCTGAAGCATCGGACTCATAATCCTCGACAACAATGGAGCCCCTGCGACTACTGCTTACCCCTGCGACTGCTGTCGAGGCGGAGATTGCGGGTGTGCTTCCGTCTTGGGTACCAGTGGATGATGACCGGAGCGATCTCGAGGTCGAAACTTGCTTTTCCGAGTCGACGCAGCGGACGAATAGGGGCTCCTGTTCGACTCCGTCGCCTTCAGCTACTATAGTAGGGGAGTTCACGCACAGTGGCTGCCTCGGAGTTGCTAGCGTATCCATCTCTGACATCTCTGGTCGTTCACTGCCGGTGTTCGATGCACAGGAGCAGCGTCATCCTCGTCAATACATCGCAGAGTCAACAGCGGACCAACAAGGCAGCTTACCTGTCGCTACATCGTGTTGGATTGTTGGTAGTCGCGCTCTCAGATCTGCCGCCTGCGACTGTCTGCTGGTCCTGCCCCAGCGATTCTCAGTTCACCTCTTCTCCTTCAGCACCAGCATGGCATTGCCCCTACAGTAACGCTCAGGCTCTTACCTCTTTGATTGAGGAACCGGGACGGTCTGGGATCGTCTCAAGCTCCAGCTCCGTCGCGCAGTCGTAAGGTAGCACTGGGGCCTGCTCGATGAGGAACTCGGTAACAAACTGACGCTGCTTCCTGACCGCTCCTTCGTTGTAGCAAAACAGGGATGAGCGTTGTGAGCTGCATACAGAACCTCCCATCAACAACGGCAACGCGTCACGGGAAACCTATGGTGCGGCTCTTACTCGACGCCAGGAGCTTTTTGTCCTCGCTTGGACGGACCAGCGCCAGACCAACGTGAGCAGCCAGATTCTTGGCGCTCATCCGGCAAGCAGGCGTAGTCGACACCTTGGTAGGAGATTGATGAGCACAACGAGTAAGTGTTGACTGAGGATGGAAACCAGGGAACGAACATCGCCAACGTACGTGATGAAGATGGAGGAGGAACAGCTTGAGGAACTGGCGCGACGCCGAGTTGATCTGTTTGAACTTTGCGATCAGCAGGCGTTGCGCGGCGTCGACTGAGTCCCCGCAAGCCTCCAGCATTTGTGCGCTGATCGCGTACGGAACCAGCGGCTCGAATCGGTCAAACAGGCACTGCATGACAGCATCGATTTGAGTTGGCGGGTCATCAGAGCGAAGGAAGGTGTGAACGACGTACGTGCTTGACGACGACCGCGATCGAGTGCGAGCTGTACACGGCGAGGTCGGGCAGCTCACGCGTCAGGCAGCACTCGAGCAGGTCCTGCGTCTCCATATGCGGTCCTTCCCGACGATAGAGCCCCTCTTCTCGCCGGTGGTTCTCGTCGAGGAACTCGACCATGAACGCCAGTCGCGTAAGAACCTGGAGCGTAATCGGCCCCGATGCCGTCGTCTTCGGCCTAGGCGACAGAGCAAACGCGTTGCTTCGAGCAGACGCTCGCGGCGACGACAGCTTATGGCCCGCAGCTTGCAGCCACGCCAGTCTCGGAGGAGCAACCACGCCGCGCATCGCCAGTGTGTGTCAATCTGCACGCGAAGAACGGTGAACAGGCGGCATCGCAATCAGTGCAGGCAACCGACAAACGCTCGCGACGCGTTGCCGTCCATATATTTAGTCGGTCGAGTGAGGAGGAGTCGGCATCAACCTGGGAGAGAGTCTCAGCCAAAGAACCCGGGGTCTTCCGTCGGCTTGTTTGGGTCCAGCGTTGCGGGCACCACGACCTGCAGGTGGACCCAGCACGCGTCGAAGTCGCAGTTCTTGTCCGGGTTGCGATTCACCCACGTGCCGTCGACGCACACGCGCACGTCCCACTCGCATTTCTGCCCACGCACACGCGCGCGCATTCGTGAGTCACTTGACCAGGAACAGGCAACCACAGGCCCAAGATGAGAGCGGCAAACCTGCGGCGAGTCCCACTGCGGGATCTCGTAGCGTCTTGGCGTTGCCACCGGCACACCAAACGCAACGAAAAGGCCGACGAGCAGGAGCCTTAGCGACGCCATGACTGGTGTCAAGTTAGCTTGCTGTTGGCTTCACCTGGAGGAGAATCGGAGGATGAAGACGCGCACTCCGCTCCGATTCCGCCGCGAATAAGAAGAAAGGGCAGCGGCGAGGAATAAGGAAACAGGCTCGCGGCCCGAATGCCAGCTTGGTCGTCATCATCCTGGCAAATCTCCACGTTGCACTACAAAGTCTACGTTATCGACACGCATGTAGTAGAAGGCCCTGTTGCTGCAGTTCACGACCGGCCGGCGACGACGAGCTCGAGGTCGCCATGCAACTGCCGCACGAGCCGAGCGACTTCGTCGTTGGACGGGCCACTGGCGACGTTAGCGAGCAGCGCAGTCACGTCGCTGCGGTTGTGAGCGAACACGTCCGTCAGCCGCGGGGATCGCGCGAGAAGCTGCAGAATCCGGAGGTTTCTGGCGGCCACTTCGGCGGACTGGCCATTGCCGCCAACAGACAGGAGCAGCTGAGCAAACGGCACGAACAGAGCCGACGCGCAGCTTTGGAGGGTTGAGATGCAGTCGTCCTCCATCAACTTGAGCGATTCGACAGCGAGAGATCCGCTCGACCGCTGCTGGAAGGACTCCGTCAGCGACTTGACCAGAAGCCCCACCAGAGTGTTCTCCATCTCCGTGACGACGTGCGCGTTCTCTGCAGCTGTGCCGTCCTCGCGGTCAGTAGTAGCAGACAGCAAGCACGTCCGGTCGAGGAGAATCAGCGTGTGCAGCTGCATATTGGAGCGATCGCTTGACTGTCGGGAAAGCGCCGGGCTCAAAAGCTTCGGCAGCGTCGCGCCGAGGTTCATATTCCGGAAGATCCGGCAGACATGATGCACCAACTCGAGGTGCTCGCGGTAGGCAATGTCGGTGGCCTTCTCCGCCGCAACAGCATCGTCGTTGGTAGCCGTCGGGAGGGGATTCAGCGCCGAGCTCATCAAGAAGCTGACGAGATGTGCCATGTCGAGAGACTCGCGGCGCTGGAACATGATGTCGACGAGGAAGCTCTTGGCCTCACAGCTGACGTAGCTGCTCTTACAGCAGCTTGTGAGCGCCCGCACAAGCGCAACCGGGTAGCGCGGAAGATGGTAGACCAGTGCGACAAATTCAACTTGGTCCCGTGCTGACAGCGCGTCAAAACGCGACGAGGTCGTCATGGGTTCATCCGCCGCGGGCGAGATGTCAAAGAACGTGATCAGGTTGCTCATGATATCGTCCATTTGCTCGCTGGAAACCAGCTCGGCAGGGAGTTGCTTCATCACTGAGATCATCGTCGCGAGGCATTGCCGACCGAGGTCCATGTAGGCGCTATCCAAATGTCCCAGCAGCTTCGCAAAGCACTGAATCCAGTCCAGAACGACGGCCCACGCTGGCCACGGCTTCGACGACGTGAGATGCGTGACGACAAAACTCGTGCACATCCGGAAAAGGACTGATCGAGGCGAACACACGGCGTAAAACCGCGTGAATGCTTCGATCAAGGCGCTTGTCTTCTTGGCATCCTCAGAGCGCGCGCCGTTCTTGGTATCCTCATCGTCAGACATGTCTGTCGACTGAACATCGAGAAGCTGTGCTAGCACGCCCAGAGAGCTGGATATGACTGGCTGTGTACCGGAGAGAAACCGAAGCTCCGACGACTCACGGTACTTGTCAAGCGTACCGATCACGAAGCCTCGGACGCGGGAGTCGAGCTCTGCTCGGTCGGGGATCGATGCGGATGATAGCGACGTCAGGAAAAGACACGCAAACTTGGCGAGTGAGACGTTGATGGAGAACCAGCGCGCTTGAGACGGGTCGTTCTCATGTGCAGCGATCGAACTAGGGAACATGGGGAAGCGCTGGAGTAACAGCTCGTCTTGAAGTCGGAGGACGGTCTTCATCAGCGGTTGCTTTGCGTCCAGCATGAGCAAGTGGTCTGCATTCGATGCTGTGATGAGCCCCACGCACTCGACGACATAGAGTAGATGCTCCACAAAATCTTCCGGCAGCGTGTCCACGGCGTCGTTCTCGAGGCATTCCAACCACAAGTCCAGCAGCGGCTTGAGCAGCGTGCGGGACTTCTCCTGCCAGAACTGCGCATTGATGTGACCACTCGGAACTCGCGTCGCAACCAGCGTGGGGGCCGCGTACAGCAGCAGCGTCCGCGTTGTCACAACGGAGCACGAGCGCGCCTGTTGTCTTCCCGGATTCGTCTGCGCCGACGCGCTGCTGGATGCACTCATCGATGACAACAGCTTGTGCAGCACTGCAAGACCTTCGAATCGCAGCGCGAGGCCATTGGAGACCGCCTTCTTGGACTTGCCCTTCTTGGCGCTCGCCTCAGCCGCCAGCAAGTTGTAGCTGTTCTTCACCTTGATGCCCTGAGCCTGCGCCGCCGCAATCAGGTCCTTAAAGTTCTCAATTAGACGTCCAAGGTGCTCGCTTCCCGCTTCGACACAGATGAGCTCGGGCGCGACCTCAAGTAGCGCCGAGATGGCGCGCAGCGTGTCCTTGCGGATGCCGACCTGCAGATGGGTGAGTCCGCTGCAAAAGTACACCGCGATGAGCGCGGCGAACGGCGACAGCGACTTGCCTTCGACTAGCACGGGCAGTAGCGCCTTCCACGTCGAGACGGCGGCGTCGCGCACCACGGCCTCCTCGTCCACAAACGCGGGCAAGAAGCGCTCCAGCACGACCGAGACGTTCGCGAGCAGGTTGCTCGCGGCCGAGGGCTGCGCCGCCAGCTCGCGCAGGCCCTGCAGCGCGCGCTGGCGCATGTGCGCGTTGTAGTGCGTGACCTGCGCCAGCAGGTCCTGCAGCGTCAGGTTGCGGTGCGTGACGGCCGCGTCGCCCTTGTCCGCCAGCACCGACTGCTCCAGCAGGTTGATGCGCCGCGACGAGATCGCCACGTTCGTCACGTTGGCGGCCTGTGGCGCGCGCCGCCCCACCTTGCGCTTCGGCCGCTTGAAGTCCCCGGGCTTCTTCTTGACCTTGGTCGCCACCGCCGCGCGCACCATCTTGCTTCTCGCGTCCTTTCTCGTTCTAATAGCGCGCCCGCTGGCTGGCGCAAGAGTGTCCGAGCCAGCCAGTCCTTTTCATAGTTTCCATTGGTCAAAAATACATAATAGCGATTTTCATTCGTTAAAATTCGGTAGGTTTCCCTTCTCAGTTTTTCCGAGAAAGGACGCATATAAGAAAGATGCTTGTCAACATGCCGCCACTATACTCACGAAAGGTGATCAACGGACAATACGGTATGATGTATGCACGCATGCTCATGGCACGACTCGTCAAGCGACTACGGGTGGGTGCGCGGCGGTCAAAGTTACCGCTTCTGGTGATTGACGAAACGCAGCGCGAGCAGGGCCAGCAGGCGGAGCACGCCGATCATGGCGACGCTGACGCCGAAGTTACGCCAGAGGTGGTCGTACTCGGCGCCGAACACGTCCTCGACGTACGCCTTAACGTTCGCGTAGTTGACGGTCACGGGCGCGCCGCGCAGGGGCTGGCAGCCGAGCGCCGCGTCGCCGCTGCTGGCGTCGCAGTCGGCGAATACGATGGCCGCGAGCACGTTGAACGAGTACCGCTGCGGGTTGATCTGGTAAACCCAGTTGTACCCGGCCGGGATGGCATTGGCCGGCGGGTTGAAGCCCATGAAGAGGAAGCACATGGTGTTGACCAGCACGCCGAGCACCATGGCGACCTCGGCGCTGGGCAGCGCGTACGTCAGGAGCTGGCCGGTGTACGCCTGCAGCAGGATCAGCAGCGCCGTCGTGATCCAGTAGAGCACCGCCGACGCGAAGCCCGTGAAACCGACCATGGGGTAGAAGATGACGGTGAACAACAGTGCGCTCACAAGCACGTACGGGATCTCGACGAGCGTCGTAGCTGCGAAGTACCAGAGCGCGTTGTAGGTCTGTGCGGCACGCTCGCGGTAGAAGGCGGCGCGGTCCGCCGTCGCGACAGGAAGAACGCTGAAGAAGGAGACGATGCCGTTAAAGCCCGTGACCAAGAAGAGCATGCCGATGCCCGCGTTGATGCCCTGGTACGTGCTGTAATCGGCGTCGACGAAGACGATGCCGAAGAAGAGCGCGAGGACCAGCGAGATGATGAGGCGCGTCAAGTTGTACGACGCCGTCCGCCAGTACGTCGCCCAGGTGCGCTGCATCAGGAACCTGAACTGGGTTGCGTTGTTTGCTGCGCGTTTTAGAGAAAAGCGGAGCTCCGGGAACTCGGGAGATGGCGACGACACGCCAGGGAGGGCGAGCGTCGCGTCCAACGCTGCCTGCAGCTCGCTGTGCTTAAAGTGCTCAACGAAGTCGACGCGGCTCCCGTCTCCATCGCCAGCGCCAATCGAGGAGGCGAGCGCGTTGTTCACACCTGCGCCGATGCATTCTAGCATCCATGTTGCAGGGTTGTACGCCGACGGGAGAGGAGCAACGCTGGGAATTCGCTCAAAGTAGTCGATCAGCGTGCGGCAACCGGGGCCAACATCCCCGAAAAACACCGTTCCTCCACCTCGACGGAGCAGCAACACGCTGTCAAACAGCGCAAACACCTCGGCGGATGGCTGATGGATTGTCGTCATCACCGTTCGTCCGGACCGCGCGACTTTCTGGACACCGTCCATAATTATCTTCGCGGAGAAGGCGTCGAGCCCGCTTGTTGGCTCGTCGAGGAAGAGCACACTGGGCTGGGCAGCCAGCTCAACGCCGATGGTGAGACGCTTGAGCTGCTCCATCGAGCTTCCACGAACGATCTTGTCGGCAATTGGGCGGAGATCCAGCAAATCCAGGCACTCCTCTACAGAAGCGAGCTTCTTGCTGTCCGGCACATTCGCATCCTGACGAAGAAACGCGCTGAACGCCAAGGCTTCGCGGAACGTGGCGGCCTCGCAGTGTACGTCAGACTGCTCGCAATATCCAGTGCATCGACGCATCACCAAGTCGGTCGCGTCGTACCCGTTGAGCAAGATCTTGCCGCGGATCTTGCCACCCGTCTTGCGGTGTGCGATTACATCCATGAGTGTGGTCTTACCTGCACCTGACGAGCCCATTAGCGCCGTCATGAAGCCCGGCCGAGCGTACCCGGACACTCCTTTCAAGAGATCCAGCATCTGCGACTTCTCATTTCCTGGTGCTGGTACCGAGTACCACAAGTCCTGGAAGGCCAGGGTAACTGGTATGAAGCCTGGCTTCGCGCGCACTTCCACCGTGCGCTGCACGTTTTGTATCGCGATCTCGACCGTCTGGTTCCCGGTTGGCGTCTTGGCGAGATAATACCCGTGTTCTCTTGGTGTACCTTCCGATGGATCCAGCGAGAGAACCAAATCCCGCGGCGCTGTCTTCGCGTCGTTGGTGCCCAAATCGTGGGTGCTGTGGGCATCTCTAACGCTGTTCTCCTCTGGTCCTTCGAACCGGCGGTACTCAAGCGCCCACGCCGCGATCAGAAGGAACACGATGTACGAGAACACCATGAAGAGCATTCCTCCGACCACCCAGGACTTGTCCGATGGCACATCGAACAACGACAGGAAGTACTCGCCCATGGTCTTGCCCCCGGACGCTTGGCAATAGTCGACTCCCTTATACACGCAGACGTTGAACTCCGGCGCCCGGAACTGGTTGACGGAAAGCGCCCGAACACACCACGCCATGGGGCTAATCCAGTACAGCCAGATCAAGTAGTCGGGGATCTGCTCGCGCGGGATCACAAAACCGGCAAACATGACGTAGAAGAGCACCGACATCATGGCGAGTGGCATCGCGACGTAGGTGTTGGGCGCGACTGCCACCAGCAAGAAGTACCACGCGCCGAACATGACACTGGTCAGGAGCAAGATGATCTCGTACAGAATGAACTCGAGCGTGGTCGCCGTGAAGCCGCACATCCAGTAGATCAAGCAGCCGAACACGATGGTCTCGAGCAGCGCAGCGGGCACTCTGCTTAGCGAGTTGGCCAGCACAAAGGACGACGAGCGGAAAAAGTTGGCGCGCCGCTGCTTGTAGAACACCTTGCGGGTCTCCATCAGCGTCGGGATCTGGGATGCCTGGCCGAGGGATACAAAGAACGTGGCGGAGAATATGACGCCCATGACCACCTGGACGTTGGTGGGATCGAACTGATAAAATGTGCTGGCGTACAGCAACCCCATGACGATGGTCATGAACGTGCGACCAATCAGGAAGGCGGAATTGCGACTGAGCACGAGGAACTCGCGCCGCACGAGCGACCACGTGCTGCTGAAGAAGCCCTGCTGGAACTCTGGGATCGAGTTCATGTACGCAGCCGTGCTTCCCACCACTGTCGAATCCAGTGGGGTGTCTAAATCACGCTCGCGCTGCTGGAACGTGCTCGAGTTACTGAAGGCGGCCGCGAATTCCACGGGCGTCCGTGGATGTTGTTGAGGTTGTTCACTCGTCAGCGGACAGTCAACTTGGTATTTGATCTGCTCGTCAGTCCCAAGGTCCAGCAAGAAATCGGCGAAGTCGCGTTCCTTGGGGCAGACAAAGCCGAGAGCCTTGAAGTACTCAGCGACAGTCGACATTGGCCCGTGGTACACCACACGCCCAGCATTCAGAAGCATGACGTTGTCAAACAACGCGAACACCTCCGGCGATGGTTGAAGTAGCGCGATGGCCACGGTCTTGCGAAATTCAGTGGCCAGACTGCGCATCGCACTGATGATGTCAAAAGTGGCTGCGCTGTCTAATCCAGTGGAGATGCTGTCGAGCATCAGCGCCAGCGGCATACCAAGCAGCATCTCGCCAGTTGTCACGCGCTTCCGCTCTCCGCCCGAGACCCCGCGCTGCATACCATCTCCGATGATGGTGTGCGCGCAGTCCTGAAGCCCGAGCTGCTCGATCATGATGCTGGGAAGGTGCTGAAGCAGCACATGGGCAATCTCTTGAGCAGCTTGGTTCACTTGCGGGTCCTCGCTGTGGCTCAGCAAGTCCTCGACGCGGTGCGCAAAGTGCGCCGAGCTGAACTTGTGCGCGAACGCGAGCGTTTCCTCAACCGTCAGCGTCGCAAGGTGCGTATCCAGCTGCCCCACATACGAGACGAACTGCGGTAGCGTCCGCTTGGTTGCGCTCTGCGCTTGGTCGTTGTACTCCATGTCGCCGTCGACTCGAACGTGCTTGTCTTTCAGCGGGAACCGCCCGCTGAGCAGCTGCAGTAGTGATGACTTGCCCGATCCCGGTTGACCCAGCACCAGCGTCGTCGTTCCGGGCTCGAACGCACCGGACACGTCGCGCAGGATGTGCTTGGTCACGACGGCTTTTCGCTGTTGATTGCCCATGGACGGCACGGACGACGCGACTCCACGAAGCGACTTCATGAGAGCGGTAGGCAGCGTCGGTATCTCGTGCGTGGCGCTGGTAGACTCGGACTGCTCGTGCGCAACGGGGATCTCGACCGTCAGCGACAAGTTCCTCATGCGAACTGCTAGCTGAGGTAGCGGCTTGCCCGACGCGCGCTGGAGGTGATCAGCGACATAGCGGTGGAACCCCTGCGGACCCTGCGCCAACAGCGACTTGACCGAGGAATGCGAGATGCTGGCTGGCGTCACCGTCGCCGCCGTCATGTCCGTCGGGAAGTCTCTTTTGCGATAACGGAGGCGTGGTTCGGGAGGAGAAACTTGAAGACTGACGGTGGGTGTGGTCAAACAGCGAAGCGCCGAAGAACATGGTCGCCTTCCGGCACGAGCACCCACTCAAAGCTCAAGCGTCGTTGTTTACCCGCGCGGTACCCGCCATCATCACCGGCTACTATTCGGACTTGCGCACCCGCAGGGGCTTTGCCGTGGATGGCGACGTCCCGATCTCCAACCCTTTGGATCATCGCGAGGGATGCGCAGTGAGAGATACCACACATGCAGAAGGAGAAAAAAAAGAAGTGTGTGGGGTGTCTGTACTGTATACTCCAATTCCACGAGGTGCAATTACGCAGAGATGCGCCTGCTGACTTCGTATACTGTATGGGACTAACAGTACCGTATTCCATGAAATCTCTGCAATCGTGTAAAAAGTCTCTGTCAAGTGTAAAGGTAAAAACGAAGCTAACGTAAATTCGTCGGACCTGGTACCAATCCTGATCAATTCCCAGCATACAACTTCATCGTTTCTGGACAAAATGGACAAAACCAGGATTTCAGCCTTGGTTATGTGCCAAAAATGTGCGAGAAATTATACAGTGCGCGCCAATGAAACGTGAAAATGGCCGGTCGGTCGCATATCTTAGCCAATAATAGGTTTTCGAAAGCGCAAAATGCCTCGTTTTATAGCCAATTGCGAGATCTCTCGAATAAAACAGTTTTCAGCGGATA
>JAADXW010000984.1:0-13323 GCA_023337975.1 Phytopythium ostracodes
CCCGAAGCAGCTCGAGGAGACGGTCAAGGCGCTGGCGTTTGTGGACAAGATCACGCCGGAGATCAAGGTCGAGATCGACGCCATCGTGCAGTTCGTGCCCAAGCTCTGGGAGCCCGACATGCTGTACGAACTCCGCGGGCGCCACCTTGCTTAAGAGGCGACGGCTTGGGTAGATGCAGGCGCTCAGAGTAGCACCGCAGAGTAGGGCCTTGCGCATTAACTGCGCCTCTCACGAATAGGGAAGTGCCGCTTGGAGTCACGACGAGCTGTGCGTGTCGATTGCTGACTGACCACTGAGTTTCATTCACTCAAGAGCTTGCTGGATGGCGTTCAGTGTAGGCGCACGTCCAGCCGATCCATGGACGTGCTCCTCGCGGCTCTTACGGGACGTTGGCTGCGTTTGTTCCATTGGCATTTCCCTGAGCTCCTTGCAGCTTTGCCGACAACGCTTCGGGTGGCCCTGGAGAGTTACGGACGGGCTCACTGACCTGTCAGCGGGTGTCGGAGGCTGCACCGACGGCAGGAAACGCGTGGATGGAAGCAACAAACAATAGAAAGCACGGACGGATCGATGGAGGATCGTGAGAGCCGTCAACGCCCGCCCGTTGCGCTTCCTCGAACGTTCACAGACGCCCGTTGGACGCCCGCGCGCCCCACGTTGCACGACCGACTGACTCGTCGCTAGTGACTGTGGTGCTTTGTAACGTCCTTCAAGCAGCGCCCAGCTCGGTACCTTGCCACCTTTTCATGAACGCGATGACTCGGAGCCGCTAAGTCGTTCGAGCCGCTCCCCACGAGAGCCGCTCACTCTCGGAACGTGCCTCTAGGACGCACACTAGTCGTCTTCACAGTGTTAAAGCGTCCAGCCTCGAGACTTGCGACCCATAATGAGCTGTCCTGTCGCCAAGCCGTACGACATCGCGCTGCCCGCGCTGCTTCCCGACGCCCTTGGCATCATGTACGGCAGTCCGCCCGCTCGGTAGCTCACTGGACCCGATCGCACCCTCTAACGTCTTACCATGACCCAACAGGGAGCTGGAGGACCCGATGACGCTCGAGACGTCGTACCACAAGTCGAGCGTCTCGGCGATGGCGACCGGCGCCGGCACCGCCTCGGCCACGACGACCATCACGTCGCTGAGCGTCCCACCAGTGACTCGCCGTGCGCTTGGTACCGTCAGCGTCGTGGCCATCACGTACTTCTTTGGCTGCGGCGGGCCGCTGGGCTCAGAGCCCATCATTTCATCGAGCGGCCCGCTCATCGGACTGCCCGCCATGGTACTCTACCCGCTGCTGGTCACGGTCCCGTACGCGTACATGGTGGCGGAGCTCTGCTGCGCCTTCCCAGAGGACGGAGGTTTCACCGTGTGGGTCCTGAACGCCTTCGGGCCGTTCTGGGGCTTCCAAGTCGGCTACTGGTCGTGGATCGCCGGCGTCTGCAACACGGCGCTGCTGCCTGGCTTCTTCCTGCAGATCCTGGACGACTACTACGGCCCTCTCCCGGTCATCTCGAGCTCCGGGGTCGCAACCTACAGCCTCAAAGCTGGGCTCGCGCTGATGCTGTCGCTCCCCAGCCTCGCGGGCACCAAGTTCGTCGCCAGGACGTGTCTCTCGCTGCTGTTCCTCGTGCTCATCCCCGTGCTCGTGTTCGCGGTCTGGGCGTACTCGCGGTCCCGCGACTGGGGCGACCTGCTCGAGCTCAAACACGCGGGTAACGTGGTCCACCACGAGCTGGGCGACGACGAGCAGGTCGGGCCGGTCACGATCGACTGGGCGCTGCTGCTCAACACGCTCTTCTGGGCGTTCGACGGCGTCAACATGGCCTCCGTGTTCGCGGGCGAGGTCAGCAACCCGGCCCGCGTCTACTCGCATGCCATCCTGCTCACGGTGCTGCTCACGCTGGCGACGTACATGGTGCCCATGCCCGGCGCGATCCTCGTGGACGACCCCAACTGGACGTACTTCACGCGCGACTCGTACCCGGCGCTCGCGGTCGCGATCGGCGGGCCGGCGCTCAAAGCTTTCTTCGTCGCGTCCTCGGTGCTGTCGGTCGCGGGCTTGTTCGTGTCGGGCGTGTTCTGCAAGTCCGTCCAGGTCGCGGGCATGGGCGAGAGCGAGCTGCTGCCCGCGTTCTTCGCGCGGCGGAACGCCCAGTGCGACTCGCCACACGTGGCCATCGGCGTCACGGCCGTGGCCACGATCGCCTTGCTGGGCGTCGACTTCGACGAGCTCCTGCCCATGGCCAACGCGTTCGCCGGCGCCGTGCAGCTCGCTATCATCCTGGCCGTCATCCACCTCCGCAAGGCGCTGCCCTACATCCCGCGGCCGACCAAGGTGCCGGGCGGCGTCCGCACGCTCTTCGCGCTAGCCGTGCTGCCCGCGGTCGTGCTGTGTTACATCACCTTCGACGCGCTCTCGAGCCTCACGTCAGCGCTCATCATCCTCGCCTTCCTGCTGCCCGGACTCGTCTACGGACTCTACCAGAAGAGCCGCGCCGATCCGCGCGCGTGGCGGTGACCCCAAGAGCGTGGGCTTGAGTGTACTGCACGTGAGAACAGCGTTGATAGTCGCGTCTTGTAGCCTAACAGTGCCTGAAAGGGCCCGAAAACGCATTGCATTTCTCAAAGCGTATCCTGTCACCCAACTCCCCACTAACGTACCCGACCTGCAGTCTCTTGAGCGGCGTCGTGACACCCTCGACAAGGTGTCCGTGTGAGTTACTTGTCGGCCGCCTGGACCACTCTCTCTCGAAGAGAAACCCTTGGCGTCGGAGGAGAAGACGGCGAGCGCTTGATGACGTCGTCCACCGCAAGATCGTGGCGCTGGCCCATCCTGGAGCCGAGCGCGAACTTGGACACGAGGCGTGTGCTCTCAGTGTTCACAGCGCCGTCAGTATACTGGCGGTCGGAAAGTGACACCCACCATCAGGGATTCCACTGGACGTTCGCGTCCTACTCGCGCGCTCACCCGATGATCCGGTAGAGCTGGCCGACGCAGCCGCTCTCCCACCGCAGCGCCGCTAGCAGCACGTCCATGGCCCAGCTGTGCGCGAACGCGGGCGTGCACGGGCCCATAGTACCGCCGTACCGGACGCTACAGCCGCCAGAACCAACCACACGGCCGTGCTCGTCGAGCGTCGTCATGCTCGAGAAGCTCATGCCGTAGTGGAAGAACACGTACGCGCGCCCGGGTCCCAGCGCCTGAGCTAGATCCGCGTCCTTCACGTTGGTCGGCAGGATGGTGCGGCCGCTAATGACATAGCCGTCGACCGTCTTGACGCGCACGAGCACGTACAGCGCGCTGTAGAAGCGCTCCTCCCTGGGGAAGTAGATGCTGCGTGCCATGATGAGCGTGTCGTCGTTCAGCCGCTGCACCACGCGCAGGTGCAGGTCGCGCACCTGGAAGCCGCCCGCCTGGTTGCTCAGCGTCAGCACCGTCCACGTCTTGGCGACCAGCGCGTCCACGTCCTCGTGCGCGAACCGTTTGGCGAAGAGGAAGGTGGCGCTGCCGCCGTCTACGGCCCGCCGGTCGCTCCAGCCCAGTACATTGCTGCTAGAGGAAGCCCAGCGCTCCTCGTCCGCGAGTCGCATGTACCGCACCGTGTCCAGGTAGCTCTCACGCGCCAGGAGCGAGACGCAGCCCGGCGACAGCGCCGGCAGCAGCGGCAGCACGCGCTGCACCCACGCGAACTCGTCCCGCTCGTGCATGAGCTCGTTCGCGTCCCTCAGGCTCGCTGTCGCTTGCTGGACCGCCCTCTCCTGCTCTACCATCGCCTCCTTGGTAGAGTAGTCGCGGCTCAGCGCCTCGGTACGCGCCAGCAACAGTTGCGAGAGCTCTTGTTGGAACGCCTCCCGCTCGCGGATCCGCCGCTGCAGCTCACGCTGCTCGGCTTCTAGCCGCGCGATCTCCTCCTTTGCTCGCACGACGGCTTCTTCACTGCTCGTGTTGACAGTCGCGCCCTCTGGAAGGAGTTCGTGGGCCGCGCGCGAGAGTTGGAGGGCCGCGAGCTTGCGTTCCAGCGCCTCGAGCTGAGTGCGCATGGCGCGGCTCTCGGCCAGCTTGCGCACGCGCACGCGCCGCATGGACTCGCGGTTGCGCTTTCGCCGCATGTCGATCTGCCGCGCCGTCAGCTCGCGGCGGGGCCGGCGCCCTACCTGCTCTACCTGCTGCTCTACCTCGGAGACGTCGGCCATGGGGAACGGGGGCGGCTGGAGGTCGCGGTCGACGGCGTCCAGAAGGCCGAAGAGTTCGAGCTCGTTGAGCGCAGATGCGAAGCCAGGTAGGGTCATTGAGAGACCGATAGGCGGAGCGGCAGGTAGAGCGAGGGTAGAGGCCGGAGGGTGAAGGGAGGGTGTTGTTGTTGATGGATAGCCATAGAGCGTTCTACGGGTGTAAAGTGTTAGAAGGTGACTGACTGTGGTTTTATACAGAAAGCAAGTGTAAAGCCGTCATGGACAGGAGCCAACTGTTCAACGTTTCACTGCCGAAAAAATATCCAGAAGATTTTGGGAACATAGTGAATGCAAGTGGTTTTTGGTGGTTTGATTTTTTCCAAAAACCACCGTACAGTATTGCTCTGGTCTTATGGTGATCGACAGGGCACTCTACCACGTTAAAGTGAGCAACAAGCACCCGCATTTCACTGCGTTGAATTGTCGGCGGCAGTTTCCAGTTCGAAGGCGAGCGACCCCAAGCCGCAGACATAGCCAACCTCCATTTACAGCGTGCAGTCGATGAACTTTCGAGGTGTTTTAGCGCTGCACCAGATCCTGACGCGAGCGAGCCCCTGTCTGCCTCGTTTGAGGCCTTTCGCCGTCGTCACCGCCCCATCTTACGCTGTAGTCAGCGTTTTCATGCCCTTCTAATGGCCTTAGCAACCATATCCACCGAGCTTCAGCCCAATCCTTGGTAGAGCCCGTCGACTTGGCCGCAAGTAGCGGCGACCCGAGACATGACAGCGGAACTGGCCGATTCGACCAATGGATGCCACCGCTGGACACATTCGACTCGGCGAGTCCCTAGAAGCTTCCTCGAAACATTCGCGAACCAGCGAAGTCGGCGTTCTGAACGCCACACCACCCTTCGAAGTCGTCACGAGTCGCTTCCAATACGACTCACTTCTGATCCGATCCAAGCGTAGCTTTCGCTGAGTAGGAAGGGCGCTGACCAAATTTGTATATACATTACCTCATGCGGCGTTTTGGAGTTGTGACGGTGCGAAATCTCTGGAGTATAGTTTCGACGCTAGACACCACGAGATCTGAGCGCTGTAATGGCGAACTGGAGGTGTGAGGTTCTGGTTCGCCCTCCTGGATGCCAACCATCCTGCCTTTGTCCAACTCTGATTCGCACGGGCTTTGACATTGTCATAGACACGCTCCCGACCACAGTACAACACCAGGCGCGGCGGCGAGTGACTGCCCGACGCATCGTCCTTCCGCCCCTGGTAGGGTGTTTATGATGAGCAAATCTCCGCGAAAATCACCGTACCGAGCCAGTCAGCCGCCATATCCACGATGGGCACTCGTGCCGTTCCACGTGTATTATGGATATGTAATTTGACATTTTTCGCCTTGGTTGCATCGCAATGCCCTACATACAGTGCCGTATTACGTACGATACAGTACCAGAACTTACTTCATCGGAATCCAAAAGTTACAGTGCCGCCCCCCATCTCTGCCCCAAGTCGAAGCGCATGTTTGATCTCTGAGAACGTATACTCGCGTCACTCGCACCCACATCCTTCCTACTCTACATCTGTTGTTCTACCTGTTAAAATACATACCCTGTCCAACGGTGTGTAGGGGTGGATAGTCAGCTGCGCTGCGTCGATTTGCCCTCCCTTCCCCGCTTTGACTGGGCTTCTCGGGTGCAAAAAGGGCTTGCCCAAACTGGCCATCTGCGTCATTACACTCTACCCTAAAGTCAAGTGAAAAATCTCAGCCACATGGAACGCATGCGGCCGCGATCAAAGCACGACTCGCTCGGGTTGGACAAACGCACTGGCAGGGTACAGACAGGTACGTACGAGTGGGTAGTCTGCAGGTAGAACGATCCGCATTTTCTGCTCTACCCGCACGCACACACTGGGTCCGTGCATTGCGCTCTACTAAGGCTCCATCCGCGACACTGCACACACTGCCCCACCTACCGCGCACGTACGTCCCACGAGTCGGCGACGAGTTCGTGCGATTGCTCTGCGCGCCTCCCACTCCCGCGCGATCAAAGAAAGCCGCACTACTGGTATTACCTGGTAGTGTAGTAGGGCGTACACCTTACGCAAGTCGCTGCTCTGCGTATCATTTCCTTACCTCGGGCGTGGCGTCGCGGGCATTCGTGTGGCGTGCGCCGGTCGCCTCGTTTCTATCATTCCAGCTTAGGTAGCGCACTGCTTGCTCTCTACTCAGCACTCTACTCTTCCCACAAGTCATGGAGGGCGGCGGCGCGCGCTCCTTCCTGTCGCGGCCTCGGTTGCGCTCGCGCGCCAACACATCCAAGGCGGGCGGCTCCTCGGCGCTGTTGGAGCTCGAGACGCTGTCCAACTACTCGGCGCTCGAGGCACGCGCCGTGACTCTGTCTGCCGACGAGGCGCTTGTGGTCTCGCGGCTGGCCGAGATGCTGCTCGCTGACACGCTGCACGCGTACGACAAGTTCCTGGCGGAGGGCGGCGGATCGCGGGCGGACCCGCGCGAGTGGAAGCTCGTCAAGCGCAAGGACCAGCTCGCCGTGTACAAGCAGCGCAAGGACGCGGGCCTGCAGCCCCCGAGATGGGCAGCGGCCAGTGCCAGCGCCAGCGCCTCGGACGTGACGGGCGACGTGGCAGCTACAGCCGAACGCGAGACGGCACTGCCGCTGCTGCTGGTCGCGGGGACGCTGCCGAGCGGCACGGCGCTGGACGACGCCATGTTCGGGCTCGTCAGCGCCACGACGCGCGAGTTCAAGCTGTCGAGCGCCTACGCCGAGGAGAACGCGGTCGTGGACGCCGCGGTGCTGTCGGCTTTGGAGCTGCCGAGTGCGAGCGACCCGTTCCGCTTCCTGGGGCTCAAATGGGCCGCGAGGAGACACGCCGGGTCGCTCAAGAAGCGTGACGTGCTGTTCCTGGAAGCCACGGGCGTGACGACGCGGTCCACCGGCGAGCGCGTCGGCTACCGCGTCATGCACTCGGTCAGCGTGCGCGCGCTGGCGCAGCTGGGCGCCGTCGCGGTCGCCGACTCGGTCGTGCGCGCCAAGTCGTCCATCGTGCAGCTCTTCCATGAGGTGGCGCCGCCCGCGGGCAACGCGTTCGCGCACGCGCCCGTGCGCGTCTTCTCGCGCGGCTTCTACGACCCCATGGGCGGCATGATGCAGTTCGTGGCGCTCAACGTGGCGGCCGAGCTCATGCTGACGCTCGCGCACGGTGTGGCGGACTGCGCGCACCTCAAGAAGATCGCCAGGGCCGCCCAGCGCGCCCAGCGCGACCGCATGCGCCGTCGCAGGCGCTCGACGTCCACTGCGATGGCCGCCGCGGGCTCTCCAGGTGTCCGCAAGAGCTCGCGCTTCCCACCGGCCAACCGGTACCACCAAGTGAGCAGCGGCATGCACGAGATCGTGGAGGTGGACGAGGTTATGCCCGCGGCCAACGGAGACGTGGTGCTCTACCCTCCGACGTACGACGGCGAGCAGGAGCGGCGCGAAGCCCAGGAGCCTGAGGACGAGCCCGCGCTGGAGCTGTCGCCCTCCATGTGCCACGTGTGCGAGCGCTCGCTAGGCGGCGTGTTCGACCGCCGCGCCGTGCCATGCGCCATCTGCTTTCACATGATCTGCTCGCGCTGCAGCGTGACCAAGAAGCTGCGCTTCGCCTGGAGCGACGAGAGCGCGCGCGGCCTGGTCGGCAGCGGCGTGGACACGAGCGGCGGGGGCATCACGGCGTCCTCGACGTCGCAGTCGCAGTCGCGCGCGTCGACCGAGCGCAGTCGCAGCCGCAGCCGCAGCCGCAGCGGCGACAACTCGCTGCTGGCGGCGCTGCACCACCACTCGCACATGGCCGACGTGGCCGAGAAGCCGCTTAACTTCTGCCTGCCGTGCATTGTCGCGGCCAACCAGCAGAGCGGCGCGCAGCTCGCCGTCGACGAGATGGCCCCGGCGGCTCCGTCCAGCTCTCGGACACGCACGGCCTCGTACATGGACGGCGTGACACCCAAGTCGTCAGCCACTCCCATGGGCAGAGCGACGGCGCCGTCGCTCAGCTACGGAGCCAACCGTCTCAGCGTGTCGTCCACGGCGTCGGGCGCGTCCGCATCATCGACCACGCCCAGGCAGCGGTGGACGCGCGGCGCGAGCATCTACGGCGCGCGGCCGTCCTATGACCTGCTCGACTACTACAACACTGGCGCGCGGCCGTCGCAGCTGCCGCCCCAGCATCGTGCCACCACCTCGCAGTACTTCCCGCAGACGCCGCAGCACCAGTACCGCATCTACAGCGGCGGCAACAACACCCAGGGCGGCCAGAACCAGAGCCACAACCAGCGGCAGAAGGCCTTCAGCCTGGCCACGCCCACGGCGCGCGACTCGGCGCCCAAGGTCGTGCTCTTCGACGTTGCCGACTACGCGCGGCGCGCCTCCCGCGTGTGAAGGAATGCACACGAACCCACCATATCTATCCAACATCAATGCAAAAAGACTTATAAACATTGAACCAACACGACACCGGACTCGGGAAGGCAATCTATCAGTGGGTCTGTTGCAGTGCAAATCTACTGCTCGGTGAGTCGGTAGAGCCTGGCGCCGTCCACCTGCGCGCGCGTGTCGGCGAACGCGTCGGCCTTGTCTCCTGTGCTGTTCCCAGCGTCGTGTGTGCTTCGCTGGCGCAGCCGCAGCTCCTCCAGCTGCAGCTGCTTGGCCGGGTAGTTCTTGGCGGCGACGAAGCACGGCAGGCAGAAGGTGAAGGGCCGAGACATGAAAGGCTGGCCCCTGCTTTCGGGCGGCGGCGCGCGCACCGCCAGGCTCTTGTTCACGCGGCACTTGCTGCACGCCCACTGGTATCAATCAGAGCCACAAGTAATGAGATCGTGTGAGGCTAGGATGTCAGACAGACAAGAGCAGCATGCGGTAGGAGAGACTCACGTGGAGGCAGATGCTGCAGCGCTGACCGTTGGACCCGAGCAGCGACCCGAGCGGCTTGGCGCAGTTCACGCACGCGTAGTTGAACGACGAAGACGACGAAGAGCTCGAGGTGGCGTCCGCTAGGATGGTAGCTGCGCTCTGAGCCGCTGTGGAGTTGTCAGGCAGCGAGGAGGACGAGGGCGATGACGAAGAGGAAGAAGAATCGGACGGCTTGGAAGTGCACTTCTTGGCCTCGCGGCGGCGGCGGTCGCGCGCCTGGCGCAGGAACCACGTGAGCTTCTTGCGCACGGCACAGTCGACGGGGCTGCTGAGCCCCAAGAGGCTGCTGACGGTCTCCTGCACGATGAAGAAGGTCATGGCGGCGCCCCGCGGGTCCAGCACGACCTGGATGAAGGTCTCGACCTGCTGCTGGGCGGGAAGCTGCCGGTAGACGGCACAGTAGGACATGACGCCGCGGATGATCTGCTGCTCGCGCTGCTCGGGCAGGTCCGGATGCACGACGGACTGCGCGACGCCAAAGCCGACGCGCTCACCCGTGGATGGCAGCACGGCCATACCTGTGTGGACCAGCAGCAGGAAGTCCCGCTGCCGGACGAGCGCGCCGCCCACGCCGGGGAAGGCGCGCAGCATCCACACGACCTGCAGCGAGTCGAACGGCCTGCGCTCGCTCGGCTCGTCCAGCGTCGCGAGCACCACGGCGTCGTTCATGCCGTCCTTCCCGTACAAACTGCGCCGTAGGATGCTGGCCGCATCGCTCGCGACCGTGCCGTACATGACGTCCTCGAGCTGACCCGGTACCAGACTCGTCATGACGAGCACCGGGATCTTGGTGCTCACCGACAGCGACGACCCAGGCCCGATCTCGACCGACTGCAAGTTGGAGCTCAGCATGTCCTCGTCCTGGCCCATGAGCGTCTCGGGCTCGTCGTCGACTGCCGAGCCTGTCGACCCGGAGACGGAGGACGACTCGGCGTTGCTGCAGGTAGTCGACATTGCTCGGGGGATGCTGCTGGAGATGTTGGTGCCGGCGGTGGTGACGAACCGGCCACTGCCGCTGCGCTCGCGGTAGACGCGCGCGCTCTCTTTGGTGCGCAGCAGCTTCCAGCGGCACGAGTCCATGCGGCGCTTGCGCCGGAAGGCGAAGTCCTCGTACAGCGCCAGCGTCTCGCGCAGGCTCTCGGCCACGATACTCGCGTACTCGCGCCGGTCCGCGTCCGTCACGCGCACAGACGGCAGGCAGCCCGCGCGCCGCCCGCTGCTGCTGTTGCTGCTGCTGTCTCCCATGTTGGATCCCTCACGGACGTGAAAAGCAAGACTGACAGACAGCTAGTTCACACACGAGGCGGACGGTCTCCGCTATGGGTCCGACGTGAAGATGTGAACTCCAGCCGCGTTCGTGGCTCGCCACCGACGCTAAGCAAGCCACGAGCGCTGCCTGAATGTGGTTGGCTGGCTGGCTGGCTCTCCTTCCTCCTCCTCCTCCTCCGTCGTGGCGTCGCCGTCGAGAACGCCGCCGTCTGCGTGGCCTGGTCTGCCCTGGCATTGGCATGTCTACCCGACCGCCCCTCGGTCCACGCGGAGAAAACGAGGCGGCTTGGAAGGCGATTGAAGGCCCAAAGTACTACGCCCCGCGCCGACAGTGGGCGTGTACAGTAGTGCCGACCCTTTCCCGGAGGAACGCGCAGGAAATGCCACGCCGCCGCTCGCAATCGAACAACAACCAGCATTAGAATGACAGGCATGTGCAGATGCAGGAGGCAGAGGCAAGTGCCGGTCTACAGGAGCCCGCCAGCAAGCGGTTAATGCCCGGAGCGACCGGACAAGTCAATGGATGTGTCGAGTGGTGCTCACACCTTCAACACGGCGTGCCTCGTGCCTGGCCCCTACTTACGCTAATACAGTCGAAGCAAACCGATCCGTCGGTCTCTTTCGCGCCGTCTCAACAGGACGGCGACGTGTCTATGACCGGGTGCCACGTACGTATGGGCGTCTCGGCCGGCAATCCGTTCGATGTCTGCGCGCGTGAGCAGCAAGAGAAGGAGGAGGTTGGAGAAGATTGCGCATTTTGGGGCGCGTCGTCGTCCGTCCGCAGCGACTGCAAATGTAAGACGCGCGCGTGAGTCTCGTTCGCCGTTCCATTAGGCACCGTGCCACTCCGCTCTACCCCACTCTATCTCGCGTGTTGCGTCCCATTCAACACGCTTCTCCCTACACTCAATCGCCCTTTCGCACCAAGGTCACCAGGGTCACGGCCAGGAGAAGAGCAGGCGCGCCATCGCTCCACTGACGGTCGTGGTCACCACGACCGACACGAGGTTCACCTGCGCGTTGGTCAGCACGTCCACCCCAGCGATGCGCTTCCTGGTGCTCGACGTGTCGTCCTCGGAGCAGATCTGCGCGCGCGCCTTGTCGTAGTACGAGACCTGCAGCGTGGCGCCCAGCAGCGAGTCAACGAGCGAGCCAAGGAGCCCGGCGGCAAAGCCCAGCCCCACCACTTGCGCCTGCCCTACCGGCCAAGTGGCCAGGTAGTACAGCAAGCCGATGAACGCGCCGCCCAGACCGGATGCAGCCGTGCCGAGCAGCGAAACGCCGCCGTTGGTGCCTGGCGGAACGCGTGCGAACGTCGTGACAAGCCGTGGGGCGCTGGCACTCAACACGCCCAGCTCGGACGCCCACGTGTCGGCCGTGCAGCACGCATAGTGGCCGATGACGCCCGCGAGCAGGTGGCTGCGCAGCGGCGCGGCGTCAAAGTCGATGGCGGACGCGTCGTCCCCAAAGGTGACGGCCAGGTAGACGGCGATCAGCGTCGCCAACAGGCTGCACGCGAGCACCTATAGCGTTCACTAGTCTCCGTTAGACTACTTGCTCAACATGGGAAGGACGACGGATAAGGGGGTCCCTCCCTACCTGTGCGGCGGAGCGCTGGCCGCCGGGCTTGTAGTTGGCGTCAAGCGACTGCTTGACGCGCGCACGTACGCGCGTGAGCTTGCTGCCCGAGAAGTAGAAGCCAAGCAGCAGCGCGCCTACGAGTGTAGATGGTCGATACGTTAGTCCATCAAGGAGACACTCGCAAACTACTCGGTAGGGCGGTGTACCCTACCGTAGCGGAGGCCGGACGCGAGCGTCAGGAAGCCGACGACCGCGGCCGCCGCTGCGCCGGACGCGTCCAGCGAGCCCTTGCGCAGGCCTCGCGCGCCCAGGACGCCCGCGGCGAGCGCCGCCCCACCCAGCCGCACTACCGTCATCATCATCTTGTTGGTCCAGTCGGTCGGTTTATCTGACAGTTAGGGAGACTTTGACACGCATCACACAGTTCAAGAGCAGGACGGTCGGGTGGGGCAGGTAGGTCCCACCATCGGGGCACAGTGGCACCGACTGGTTTGTGGCTCACATTTCCGCTCTTCACGACGGTACTGTAGGGCGGTCTATCGGTGTATCCGTGACCCAACATCTTCATCTTCGTCGTGGCGTGGTCGTCGCCTCGCTGTGCCTCACAGTCTGTTGGAGGCGGAAGGAGAGAGGAAAGATCCCTCTCTCCGACGTGGATAAAGCCGACGCGCGTCACCCGGCGGCGCTTTATCAGGTGAAGTCGAGTCGTCACGTGAGCCGGCGTCACTGCATCGTACAGTACACATGGAAGTACAGTAAAAGCAAGAACGGACGCGTCCAATTGCTTTCTTCCGCGCACTGTGCGTGTTGATCGGATATTGTGCTGTAAACTGTACATACAAAAAAAACGCGGCGGTGGTGCCGCGCCTTCAAAAGCGTCAAGCGAGGGGTACATGCCCTACTGGACTCTTCGCGTAGAGCACGGGGCCTCTCTCTCTTTTTCGTCCTACGGTGGGCAAGCAAGCCGCTTCGATTCGAAGGCGTCCAGTGCCGCAACAACACGCAAACGCCCGCCTTTCGCCGCCGCCCGACCTGCTTCCGGCCTCGATCTGCTCCCTACCTGACAGACCTCTGGGTGGGGCGACCTTGACAACAGACTCCCGCCACCGAACGGTCTTGTTGAAGCGGGCGGCTTTGTCGGCTGGTGCCCTGTCTGTCCGCCCTCCTGACAATGTGAGGCGCTCCACTGCACTGCACTGATACTGTAGCAGGGAGGGTTTTTTGACGTAGCGACGACCGACGCCAGCGTGAAGTTTGAACACAGTGAGCCCCCTCCTGCCTGCTCCATCGCTCGCGCTGAATTCCTTGATTGAACTCCCCCCCCCCCCCCCC
>JAADXW010000985.1:0-13313 GCA_023337975.1 Phytopythium ostracodes
GAAATGCCACAGCAAACTCAATTAGCTCCCTCGTGAACTGCGCGCTCAAACCCAACAAGTCCTCACCGACGTACCTCGTAGAACAGCGAACAGACCGTCTCGACATGCAGCGCATCTGTCGCAATGGTGCTGCTTGATAGGTCTTGGTCTAAGGAATTCGCCACCATTTCGGCGCGTCGTTGAACCTCATGACTCCACTTAGAGCTGAGCCTCGACATCTCGCCCACGCAGCGCTTGATATCTTCTATCTCGACACTGTAGTTCCCGGAGATGTTCTTCCGCATCAGAACCCCAAGAACCTTCTCCGTGAGCGCAGCCTGAACGGTGGTGTCATCCACGTTGATCACCCGGCCTAGCACTGGATCTCTTGACTTGAGCGCCAAGCACACGAGCTGACAGATTGCCGAAGTACCAGACAGAAAGGCGCCGTACTCACGCGTTTCGTAGCCTACGCTCTGATTTTTAAAGCGCCCTGTGCTGAACTTCAGGAAAACCGACATGGCTGCAGCAAGCGTTGTCTGCTCTGTTCCCGCATTTTTCTCGGTGGACTCCGACGGGTTCCGCTTGCGCTTCCCTTTGGTGCCTTTCATTTCGCCTTCGCTTTTGAGAATGCTGTCAGCTTGCCCATCGAGCAGTGCAGCAAACCACGTGTAGGCCTCGACGGACGCGCAGAATTGCTCCAGCCAGTCCAACGTATGCTCTGACCCCGCACCAATCTCGTCGAGGTGGCTTGGGAGGAACGCTGCGAGCGTGGTGACGGGCGCAATGATCGAGCTGATTGTCTGGTCGTGGCTTGATTGCGAGTAGTCGATGACCCATTGCTTGCACGACGACGCAGAGACCAGGGCGCTGAAAGTGACAAACATGCTTCGACAAACTGTCCGGAACGTGCGCTCGCGACTGGCTACGTGGCGGAACAACCACTCTGTAAGCTCATCAAGGGAGATTTCGTCGCTCCCAGCGCTTCGGACGTTCTTGAAAAGCTCGGGCGAGCGAGAAATTTCTCGCTCGATCTTCTGGATCGCTTTGGTGATCATGCTTTGCGAAGTGAACTTGCCGCCGGCATCTCCCTGTGTGTCGCGATCACTAAAGCGCAGTGCGCTCAGCAGACTAATCAAACACCTCACGGCGAGAGATTTCACCACCTCGACGTTCTCTCCGTTCAGCGAACGAAGAAAATACGAGATCGTCATGGCTGCACCGCTCCTCTGAACGGCTCCAGGGTGTCGACAAAGCGAGAACAGCCGCACGAAGATGTCGTCGACTCGCTCGGACGACTTGGGGCGCAGTGATTCTTCTTCAACTCCAGCTGTCAAGATGAAGGCAATACATTTCGACGACATTACTCGAATCGCGCTGTTGACATCAGTCAACCCACTCATCAAGTGGTCCACCGCATCCGAGTACTCAAACGGGAACGTCTTGCTGTTGCTTGACAGCCAGCGAATGAGCTGGAACAGCAGTGGCTCGAAAAGCGCGCGACAAATCTTCTCAGGGTCGGTGGCGAGACGCAACACAGACCCAAGCACTGGTCTCCAGAGGCCGCAGAACGGTGATTTCGAGCCGGCGGTGTGCGGATGAGTCGCTGTTTTGCCGCACAAGTAGCACACGAAAGCGTGAAATGCCTCGCTTGCACTGGCCTTGACTCGTCGTTCAGTCGCATTGAGCGCCAGCTCGCCAACCTCAAGCATCAATGCGCCCACCGGCACGGCAACGGTCACGTCGTTCAGCTCTAACGGCAACTGTAACTCTTCGGTCGATAGCGTCGCTCCGTGCAGGGTGTGAAGCTTCTCAAGCGGTCGACTCATGATTGTCGAGGCAGCGCCTCCAACGCTGCCCAAGAACGTCAAGATGCGGCGCTGCAGCTTCGCGTAGTCAGACGCCTCGTCTTCCGTAGACACGGCAACCTTGGCGCCCCCCTTCCAAATCATCGCCTTCTTACTAGCCGTTTCTCGCTGGTTTAGATAGGGCGCGAGCAGAGGCACGACCTTGTCGAGCATACTTCCGAGCTGATCCGGGTGCTGTCTTTGCCACTTCTCCAGCGCGGAAACACCAATCTCAGCCGCCGGGAGGTACGAAATCCCGAGTGAAAGCGCGGCCTTGAGCGCATTGGTGACAGCGTGGACGTCCAAGATGTCCACCGGGGTAGCCAAGATAAATCTCGCGCTTGCCACGAGCAACTCGTCTTGGTAAAAGCGAATCTGGTCGCTTGTTGACTGCACAGAATGCGCATAGGCTTTGATGAGCTCCGAGGACTTGTCACTCGCATCGTCTCTCTTCGCGCTCGGCCTGAAGTAGTCGATGTCATCGCCAATTTCGGCCAGGATGGCACCAATGCGATAGAAGCTGGAGACCAGAGGATGCACCGACGCGCGCGACACGATTGTAGTTAACAGTAGCGGGACCTAACAGCCGAAACGATAGCGAGTTAGCATGATGAACATGAGCCGGCAGCGATTCTGGGCAACCTTTTAAATACACTTACCCACGGCGCCAAGTGAAAGCTGTCAATCTTTGGGAAGATCCGCTCGACCAACTCGGCAAGATTCATCATGATCGAATGGTCTCGTGGAACCGTTGGCTACGTATGCATGACAAACCACAGCATGGTTGACGGTAAGCACAGAGATCGAAAACAATTTGACTGTTGCAGCTCACCTTGAAGCCTCCGAAGTCGCTGCTGCTGACGGTCGTGTGAATTTCAAACGAGTACGACAAGTCCAAGTGCCGGATGACGTCCAGGAGGCTCTTTACTAACGAGTCCAGCAACTTGCGGCGTTGGTTGCTTATCGACGGCTTCTGCTCGTTGGCTTTTCCGGATTTCGACACTTCGTGCTTGTCCGCCTTCCCAGAGCTCGTAGCACGCGGGGCTCTCTCACCGAGCAGCGCGACCCAGAAATCCACGTATGAGTAGACAAGCTCGGTGACTGCACTTCCTGTTTCAGGGTGGTAGAGAACGACCTTGATGATCATCCCAACAAAACAAGGATCAGCATATTACTCCGTGCAAACCTCCATGGTAATTCGTGTAGCGTACCTGAGTGTTTGGCCCGGGCAAGTTTGACAAGGTGAGCAGCAGCGTGTGGTAGACAACTCGATCAGCAAGCGTGTCGGCAACCGTCGACTTCTCGACCGCGTCAAAAATGGAGAGAAAGCTCTTGGAGATCGTCCATCTCGTCTCCCACGCGCAGTACGGATAAGCTTCCATTACGTGGCAAAGCACGTCTCCCAGGAAGCTCACGTAGCTTTCGTCGAGCTCCTCTTTGTGAACCTATATGACGCAGCATTACCCGATATACCGTGTTAGCTCTAGGGTAGTAAATGTGGGATTCATTGAACCAGCGTACCTCTCGAATGAATGCGCCAGCACACTTCACGAACTGCGAAAACAGCGACCACGACTTGGCGGTTTCTCTCGCGTCCATCGTCATCATTGCCTCACCGTAGCTCCTCAGCTTGTCCTCAATCTTGACGGACGCGCGCTCGCCAAGATACGCTCGGATTGTTGGAGCAAAGCACTTCAACACATGGATCGCGAACAAAACGTCCGCACTCCCCACCCCCGAGTTTGTGATGCAGGGCAGCACATCCTTCAGCATTCGGTTCAGGGACTTCTTGTTGCCGTCGGCGCTCTTGTTTTCGAGAAGATAGTGGTTGAGCACGCGGAGAACATTATTAGCGCACTGGCTCGCCTGCTCGCGGATCTAATGCACGGTAAGTAGAAAAAGGGAGCACACGTTATACAAACGAATCTGCGTCTGCGGGCCGATGGAAAACCAACACACACCGTACCGTCTTGTTGTCGCTCGTGCAGCAGAACTTCATGAACGTGAACCACGTGTAGGCATTTGCTGCAATCTCTGCGCGAAACGCGTGCGCGTGTTCGGCGAGGAACTGCTGCGCTGCCTTGCTCACCTGGAAACGGGAAAAGTTTCCGCCGACCGTCGCGGCCAAAGTCGAATGCAGGTATCTGAACATCAATACCGAGCGTCACGCAAAGCGTCAGCCCAAGCAGATCTCACCATCCCACCTTTTGCTCGACCGACTAACCCACGTGTAGATTTTCTGGCGCTTGTCTGCTGCCTTCTCGTATCGGTCGCGATCATACGCGAGGAATCGGGCGAGCGCGAAGATGAGCCCTGTGATCACCTGGAACTGAGGCGTCGCTGCGGCAAAGTGCTGGTCGAGCGCGTTCTCAATCCACTCAACCAGCGTCCCCCCCATGCCCTCCATTTCGAGCGGGAACGCCTTCGCCAAGCTTCCGAGCACCTCCAGCATTTTCCCCTGGTTGATCATTGGCAGTTGGGGTCAGCTCTACGGCAGCTAAATGCACGTACCCAGGCACGAAGCATGTACCTTGGCAGTCTGGGACGCTTTCCCGAACTTCAGGTCGTAGAAGAGCTTGTCCGCGTACGCTTTAGGTGCCAGTTCTGCCGCCGAAAGAAGATGCGGGCAGCGCTCCAGCACCGCAACGATCACCTAGCGTCACATAAAGACAAGGTGTTCATGATGTGGTGAGTGGGGCCAATGCGAAGCCGAGCTCGCCACACTATCAGCGAGTTGCAGTACCGAGAGTGCCGCGGCCTTGACTTTGTTGTACGGGTTCGCCCGCGCAGTCGCTTGGCAGCACCGGTACAGCGCCGTAACGTGCTGGGCGGTGAGCGCGCGATGGGTCCCGTAAGTCGCGACGAACGACTCCAGCACGTCTAGCACACCCTGGGCCGCGTGCGCGATCTCCCGCTTGCGTACGTCGTCTTCTATCAAGCCAGAGGCGTCGAGAAACGCCAGCAGACTCGGCGGGTCCGCGCCGGTTCGGCGCGCGTCGTCCACGAGCAGCACAAGCCGCAGGCAGCGCTCCGCCGACGCGCGCGAGCCGGCCATCGCGCCCGCAGCGTCGTCCTGCAGATGCGCCAGCACCTCCTCCACGTCGTCTCCCGCATGGCCCTGCGCCAGGAACGCGTCCAGCTCCTTCAGCCGCGACGCGAGCTGCTGCGGCATGACCGCCAGGCGGTTCGATTCGGCTCGACTGTAGCTTTGGCTCGCTAAGAAAGTCCTTCAACTGCTGGGTCGGGTGCTTTCGGAGCTGTTGGGCTATTCGGCTAAGTACGAGTTACAATCGATTAAGTACGACCTCACGTGTAGTGACTCACTAGTAGTCACATCAACCTCGCAACGACAATGACGGCGTAGTCGTCGTGCCACTCATATGCCTAGTAGCCACAAATCTATCTCTCGTATGTGTGCGTGCTGCTGCGTTACGGATGTCTGATCGCAAGCGAGCGAGTGCTACTGAATGCCGTTGATCAGAGCAGCTGCTCGACGTCAACGGGCTTGAACGTCCCCTTGGAGGACTCCACGAACACCACGCCCTGCTCGATGATGATGTTGCGCTTGCCGAACGTGTACACCTGCTGTCCGTCGTGCAGGCCCTTGGGCATGAACGTCAGGTTGTTGGCGATTGCCAGGCTCTCGACAACGTCCCGCAGGCCCACCGAGTGCGAGACACTACGCGGAGACGACGCCCTGAAGGCCGATGACTTGGAAGACGACCCGCGCTTCTGCGCGTCGCTCTCTGACGAATCGTCATCGTCGCCGCCCACCCTGTCCTTCTTAGCTGCTAATAATGCGTCCTGGTAGCTCTGCGGCGCCTGCGGGTTCAGCTCGGGGATACCTCGGCGTCGTGCGGAGCCAATCGGCAGCGGTTCGCATGCTGCGTCGAGCAGCACGAGCGCGCCGTAGAAATAGACCACAAAGCGCGGCTGCGTGGCCAGTTCGTACTTCTCAAAGAAGGTTTTCCACCCGGAATACCACTTGTCCAACTCCTCCAGATCCGGGTCGCCACAGACCCATTTCCGCAGCGTCTTGAGCCATTTCGGAAAGAACTCACCTTCGAAGAGCGCAACAAATTGGCGCTCAGGCAAGTACTCCCGCCAAGCGAGCACCCAGTGCAAAGGCTCCAAGCGCTGACTCTGCGGGTCGACCACGAAGTCGCGCTGGAGACTTCGAACGAGCTTTCGAACGATGTGGCGGTGCGTGAACTTCGCGTACTCGTGCTCGCCCCACACTTCCCTCCACGGAGCTAGCACGCCCAAAACGGACAAGTCCTTTGGGTGCCATTGGTTGAGCGCGTTCGCGATAGCCAGACGAATCTCGGGGTAGACCGGCGTCAGCGCCCCGCCGAGCAGCGGTATCCACGGGAATATCCAGTCGTGAATCGGCGTGGCGTCCGTGCGAGGGTCCCATCGAGTACACTCCTTCTTCAGCCGCGCCAGCACTAGGTCGTAGAGGAATGCGTCCTCAAATGCCCTTGACAAGTGAGGGCGGAACTGCAAAAAGAGATTGATGCATTCGTTCGCGTCGCACTTGGCGCCCCACTGCACGTTCACGTAGTGCACCATGACCGGCCACAGCGTTTCTTCCAGTACGAAGTTGTACAGATCCTCCGCCATCTCGTTTGTCTTCTCTCGAATGACGGGGAAGACTCCTATCGGGCGCTGTTCGTCCTCACCCACCGGAGGTTCGGGCATCTCCAGTAGGAAGAGCTGGATACGCCGAAACTGGTCGACCACATTGGAAGCGCTTTCCCCGTCGTGGAGACTGGCTTGGGTTAAGAGGCTTCGAAGCGGAGGCAAGCAGAGCGACGGAACCAGCTGAAGCAGCTTGTGCGCCTCGAACTCGGCCGGGAACTCTCGTCGGACCTGACTCAGGTGCGCCAAAATGGGCGCGACGGAGGCGGCTTCTTGCGCGCTGTCTCGAATCTGCTCCAGCTTCTTCATCTGATCCACCATTTTGCGCACGTGGCGTACGCGCACAGCGTCCATTTCCAGTTGCACGCGGATGATCTTGGCTTCTTTCCGCATGCTTTCGACGTTCACCGTGCTGGTCTCGATCTTCTGCGTCAGGTCGTAGATCTTGCCCTCTGCGAGGTTCACGACCATGCGCACATTGTAGATCAGCTCGTCGCCCAGCTTCGGCCTGGCTTCTTCCAGGCGGCGAGCGCTCACGTCGTACACCGACGAAACATCCGACAGCACCCGCACGTCCGGGCCGCGCATGTCCAAAATGACGTCACTGCGCTTCTTCTTCTTCTTTTCGGCGTGCGCCTCCTGCGAGAGGTCCGCAGCGCGCTTGTACTTCTTCTCGCCAGCGCGCACCTTCCGCTTGCGCCACAGCGTGTCATCCTCCTTGAACGCAGCTCGCGCGCCGTCTCCGCCGTCCTCCTCCTCCTCGTCGCCTGCCTCTTTGCGCAGCTCCTTCTGCAGCTTCCGGTTGTGCTTGAGCGCGCTCGCCTCCTTGAAGTCCCCAAAGCCGATACCCATCTGCGCCGGACGCAGCTTGACCTCGATTACCGCCGACACGCCGTCCTCCTTCTTGCCCAGGCGCCCTGTGAAGCCCATCTTGGCCAGCATCTTGGACCCGAAGCCCGTCGTATGCTTCTCCCACGTCGCCCGCGGCTTGACAGCGGGCTTCGGCGTAGGCGCATCGCTGTCCTCGCCCTTGGCCGCCATGAAGCCGAGTCCGATGCCCCCACGAACGAATCCTGTCTCCGGTGGAGCGTTGCAGCTGGCGGCGGCTGACGCTTCGCCTTGTTGCGGGCGGCTTCGTGACGCGTCCGCGGCGCCATTGTAGCCAAGACCCAACCCAGCGGTAGGGTGCTTCTCTGGCTCCGCTGGTGCGTCATGCGTGGCCGCTTCCTCGCGGATCTCGCGGCGAAAGAGTTGCGCAAAGTCAGCGTTGCTCATGCCATTCCGCTCCGCCATGTTCACCTGCGACGCCCTTCGGGAAGTGGCAGGCAGGAGGAAAATAACGCTCCGAATAAATCGTACCTAGTGGAATAATTATGTTAAAATGGGGATGTCCCCAGTTTAACGTCGAAGTGATGAAATTAGCGTACGTACTGATTTAAGAGGTTGTGAGCATAGGAGACCGTTGAAGGCGGCACTTGTGCATACGGTAAAAGAGGATAGACCCACTATGGTGACCACCAGCTCCAAGCTGCAAGCGCATGTAAAACGAGGTACACGCACTGTTGCAATGGCCAGTGATGAAAAGGAAGCAGCATCGTGTATTAGATTGTCTCGTGGGTCAGATCAATCGGCCCGCGTCAGCGAGTGGTTGCATCCAGTCCGAAGTGTTGTCAGCTCCGTATGGTTAGTCCTGAACATGCTGGCGCTAGTTCAGACGCACACCCAACTGCGAACAAGCACGCCGACTCGCCATGTTTCACGTACCAAGTGCATGTCTTTCCTCCGGCACAAGCTGCGACGCCGGCACGCCTTACCAGCGCTGGCCGCTCGGGACCGCCGGGCGGCCTCCGTCGCGGAATTGGCCGTCGTCTCCGCGGTACGAGCTTCCGCCGCCAGCACGACGGTCGTCCCAACGCGTACTCTGTCTCGGGCGGTCACTGCCGCCAGCCGATCCGTACGACGCACCAGGACGCTGCGCAAACGGAGCGCTGCTGCTGTCGCCGCGCTGGAACGAACTGGATGCCGGGCGACTCGCCCGCGATGGCGGCGCCACCAGCGCCTTCATCTTGAAGAACTGAAGTGCTTGCGACAACGTCGGCAAGATGGAAGACTCGATGCGGCCGAAGAATCGGAAGCCAGCGGGCTTCACCTCCATGTGGCAGCTGTGCGGCGTCTCGCGGGCGATGAACGTGATCGAGAAGCACCCAGGGAACTTGTTGTACAGGTGAATGGCATACGGGATGCGAGACGGATGCTCCTTCTTCTGCTTGATCAAATCTTCTTGCACCTCTTCGAGCGTGACCTTCGAGAAATACTTGTAGCGCACGACATCGTCCACCAACGAGTTCATCGGGTCGACAAAGCGAGCGATCAGCTCGTCAATGTTCTCGTAGGTCTCTTCCTTGATGACCAGCTTTTGACCAAGCCGGGCCTCCGAGGGTTTGTCCTTCTCAAGAATGTCGAAGTGACGATAAACGCCGTCCAGCACCTTCCACGTCAGTGTAAGGTGGTCAGTACCCAGCGTACTCGGACGAATGACAACCTCGCCAACCGGCTGCTCGCGAAGATACTGCATCGCACTCTGGCAATTGATGTTGCGGAAGACCGGGTGCGCGATTTGCCGCTTCTTTCTCCGCGACGGCACGCCAGGGCCGCGCGTCGCTGGAGCGAACGTGGTAGGCTTCTCGTCCTCGACCGGTGGCTCATTGATCAAGCGATCGGCACGGTCCGCACTGTCCAGCTCCACACGCCGGGTATCCGTATAGCTCGGGAACAGGTGCGGGTTGAAGCACATCATCATGTTGATGATAGACTTGCGGTCGCAGCCCAGCTGGAGCTCGTAGCGTCCATCGCGGTCTTGCACGACGTTCAGAATCTTGGCGTTAACCGTGATGCCTTTGGGGAAGCTCTGCGGACGGACATCAGCCAAGTAGTCGGGCAGATGCTGGCGATGCAGGCTCGCGCGGATGCCGTTCTGCAGGCGGACGCGAACAAAGTCTTCACCCGACATGTGCAGCAACGTGCACGGAACGATCATTCCGAGGCGCAGGGTCTCCTTGGTCTCACCGTTCAGCAGGAAGAACAGCTCTTCGTCCTTCGGGTCCTGGTACTTCTCGCGCTTGTCAAAGTACGGGTAACGAAGCTCGCGCTTGATGTACTCGAGAGTGAGCAACTTAGGACCCTTCTTTTGCATCTCCAGGCGGCCAGCGTACGCGTTCAGGTCGAGCTCCGAGAGAAGATCCTGGATCTCGGCATCACCCAAGCGCTTGTTCGGCGGACCATTTCGACTACGAATGGCCGACGCTGACTGGTACATTGTGTCCTCCACCGCGTACGAATAATGATTCGGGTCGTACATGTCGATGGTCGAGTTGTTGTTCGCGTCGCCGCAAATCTTGACTGCCATGTAGTAGCTCTCGGGGTGGATACGCGTGTCGTCCAGCGGGTTCAACGGCGCCTCCCGAAGAGCGTCGCGCTCTCGAATACGGATGAAGCCAGCACAGTTGCGGTACACAATCTTGCCAAGGAAGCCATTTGACAACAGTTCTTGGCGACGCTCGATGTAGCTTTTGGCCCGAACCTTCTCAAGCACTGAAGCGGCCTTCACGGGTCCCAACCCGCAGATGAACTGCAGCTGATACGATGTATGCTTGTGATTGGCCAGCAAGTTGATGTCGACGCCATACTTGTTGATCACTCGGACGAAGACACGGTCGTACTCCTTGAGCAGCATGTCCTTCACCAACGAGTGCTGCATCATGTCCACATTCAGATACAAGAGCTCTCGTCCGCGCGTAGACTCGTCCAGTGGCACGTTGCCCCACATGGCGCACAGCTCAGACGCCGGGTTTCTCAGGTAGCGACCCAGTCCGATAGCTGCGCGGACCGACTCGGACTCCTCCGGAAACTCTTGCTCCGCGCGCTTGGACCGACTGTACATGCTGGGCACGTCGTCTTTCAAGAATACAATGTCGATGTAGTCTTGTCCATCGCCGTTCCCGAAGCGTGAGGCATCGTGGCGCCCAAGCTGCTTTCGGGCTTCGTCGACTACTGCACCCATGTCCATACACTTCATACCAGCCGAGACGTTGATGACTACGACGTGCGTCTTCGAGTGTTCCGTCAAGAACTGGAGCAACGTCGCCGACAGGCTCTGGATGTACTTCACCTCGCGCTTGCAGTATGCTTCGGTTTTGTCGATCATTTCTCCGTTTTCATCCAAAGCAACGATATGCGCTATCGAGTCGCGCGAGCTGTCGACCCAGATCGATACGATGCACGGGTCCACCGCGTCTGCAGGCTCGTATGGCCGAACTGACAAGCGCGATTTGAGGGACTCACCGCACCGCTTCACGACCACTTCACGCGATGCGACCAGGAGGTCTCGTTTAAGCTCGTTCTCGAATGATGGGATCATGAGGCTGTTGACGGCTTCTTCAAGGATCTGGTGGCGCTGGGTCTGCCACTCTTCGTCGGCATCGCTGCTGGACAAGAGGAAGATCGGCTCCATGGGGTCGATCAAGTCTTGAGCCTTCTCGTTCACGACCGAGATCGTCACGAGTCCCTCTTTCTCGGCGCGCGTCAGTCGAAGCCACAAATCACCGCTTTTGAAGATCTCCAAGACGGGCATGCGCGCAATATACTGCAGGCCGTGACAGTAGTGGAACTCGTCGATTTCATCACGTCCCTTCGCAGTGGCCTCAGTGTAAAGCAGAGCCGTCTGGCGATACAGCTCGCGGATGCACTTGCGAACATTCGGCTCGGCTGCAATTTTGCACGCGGCGATGTGGCGCGCACCCTTCATCACGTCGTCGACAGTTGGGAACTCTTTCGCAACGTAGTTCTCGCCGAAAACGCCCGGGCTTTCCTCTGGTGTAGGAATGTGACGCAGCGCTTCTTCGTGCTCAACACCCGCCAGGATACCACCAAGCACGGAGGCACTCACGGTGAACGCCGTGGACAGCGGACGGAGACCAGCTTTCGTGCAGATCTGATAGAAGTTGCGGCGAACGGGGCGGCGAAACTTGCGATCCATGTCGCCCTTCTCAGGTCCAGACGAGTCTTGGGCATCCAACGCGAAGAACTCCGACAGATCCTTGTACACCTTTTCATCCGGCGTATCGCACAAGCGCTGGTAACAATCGCGCACGAAACGCGACTCGTCCACGCCTGCAGCATCTACAACCTTCTGCAGGCCGCTTTGGAACGATTTCTTCTTCCGGTCTAGCTTGTCCCACTTCAGATCCAAATCCAGAATCTCGTACAGGTTCTCAGTGTGAAGCCCAGCAGGCTTCCACCACTCCTTGCAGTATCGCTGAACGAACGCCGGCTCCAGCTTCTCCTCGTGGTAGAAGCGCAAAACCGTGTCGATCGCCGACACAATCTCGCCGCGCGAGCCTGCATTGGCGCGCTGTCCATTGCGCTCGAGAGTCTTGATCACAAAGTCGTAGATCCACTCCGACTCTTCCGCGCGATCTTCGGCATCAGGGATGGTCCGACGCTTGAACAGATACTGGTAGCGCTCGGGCAGGTCCTTCTCGCGAACGGCCACAATGTCGGACGTCATCATGTGCTCCTTCAGCACACTCGGCTCAAACTTCTCGAGCAAAAGCGCCTTCTTGGATTTTGGGGCAGCTGATTCCGGAACGGTGCCGCTCGTAGCCTCCAAGAAGCCGTCCATGTCACCAAAGAGCTCTTCCGCCTCGCCCATCTGGTAGACTGACGGACCCTGCATGGACGCGGGGAGTGGTTCCTGTCGACGCCGTCGGCGGGGGCCTTGACCTTCGCGGCCCTCTTCATCATCGTCGACGATGAACTCGTCAATGTCGTCCGACTCGTATTCGTCGTTGCCAAGGTAGTTGTTGTTGCGAGCTGGCGCTGCGTCCTCCTCCTCCTCGTCTGAATCGCCAAACATGCGGTAGCTGAGCTCGCGCGACATGAGTCCCGAGTCGCCGTTGTCCTTGCGCTTGCGCGATGGGCGCTCCATGTCTTCGTCCTCGCTGTCGCTGCGCGCCGGGCCGGCATCCATACCGAGGTTCTCGCGCACCAGCATGAGATCGTCGTCGTCGATCTCCTCGACCTTCTGTTTAAGGCGTTTCAGCTTCTTCTCCTTCTTGCGCCGGCGGCGACGGTGGCGCGCTGCGTATCAAATGATCCATGCAGGAGAGCGCTGACGTCAGTTTGCGCTCCGAACGTACACCTGTGCTGCTTCATATTGGCCTACCGTTGTCGTCGTCCGAATCCTCGTCGTCGTCTTCGTCGTCGACGACAAACCCATCGTTCTCGTACTCATTGCGATCTTCGCCGTCGTCCTCGTCCTCGTCGTCGTCGTCGTCCAACGCGCCGCCTTCGGCGTCGTCGCTTTCGGATGCCATGTCCTCGATAAAGGCCGACTTTGGCTTCTGTATCGTTCCAAGACGAACGCGCCAACCAGATTTAATACGGTCGCGCCATAGAACACGGTTGCGTGGGTCATGACCGCAAGTACCTTGTCGCCCTCGCTGTCCTCGTCGCTCGAGCCGGCGACGACCTTGGACTTCTTGGATTTCTTGGACTTGGCCTTCTTCTTGGACTCGCTCATCTTGCGCTTCTTGCTGCTCTCCTTCTTCACCTTGGCCTTGCTCTCCGCGCCCGAGTCCGAGTCCGACACCGTCGGCGACGCCCCGCCAAAGAGCTCGTCTAGCGTACAGCAGCAGCCACCGCATGGATTAGCATTCTCGCGCCCACACACACACACGCCTGCCCACGCCAGCTTACCGTCTGAAGACGTCATGGCGGCGTCCTGCAACTAGACGAAACGGCCGTGGATGTCGCTGGAAAGTACCGAATGCCGCGCTCCCACTGGTA
>JAADXW010000986.1:0-13307 GCA_023337975.1 Phytopythium ostracodes
ATAAAATAGAGCAAATATCTGATAATATCTGAGGATCTTTTTAGCGAAGGCGTCCAAGGTCGCGTTATTTCATTCACCTTTTAGTGCGGCGGAGCCAGATTTGGCGAGAAAATTTAGCGGATAGAATTTGTCGAGGCCCAGTGGAAGGAATAAATTACCGCGCCAAAGTAAATTCTCGCCAAACTGGTTTGGCGAGGTGTTTGGCGAGGCCTGGAGATGCTCTTACCCAAAACACTAAATCCCAAATCAAACTCTCCACAGTGTGGCGATTCGCCAAGCCAAGATGACCACCAAGCGCAAGCGCCGCGACCAGGACGAGAAGGACGCCGCCGCTTCCCTTACGACCCCCAAGCAGCCGAAGTATCGCGCGCAACCGCCGCGTGGCACACTCAGCGCGGAAGAGCATGCCTTCCGCTCGCTGCTGGTCTCTTCCTCACCCTCGGCTGTCCCGCCGGCGTACCGCTCCGTCTTCTCCTGTATCATCAATGGCGGAGACGACGACGCCTCCGCGTCGGCGCTGCGGCTCAAGAAGGACGCACGCCTGCCTCCCAACATTCGCACATCCGACCTGCCGCTGCGCCTGTTCTACCAGCAGCGCCGTTGCAATGCTAAAGGAGCAGCAGCAGCAGAAGTAGCTGTCGAGTCGCCCGCTGAACTCGCCATCCGCATCGCCGACGCCTTTCAGACCGCGCTATCAACATCCCCAGAGCCACAATCAGTCGCAGAGCCTTCGTCAGCCATTATCATCACTCGAGTATCGACCGTGTCTTCGGACCAGACTGCGTTAGGCGTCCCTTTGGACCGGCTGATCGTCCAGCTTCGCGAGATCGCGCGAGTCAACCCGACCCAATCGCATCCAGTAGAATCTCCAGCATCTCCAACACACACGACCGACCAAGCGCTGCGCTGGCTGTACCGCGACGACGCGGTCGGCGTCATCGACAAACCCGCGGGCGTCCTCAGCGTGGACGGCAACGACCCGCAGCTCGGGCCGTCGATCCACCGCCGGGTGCGCGCGCTGTGCCCGGACGTGCGCATGGTCCACCGCCTGGACCTCGAGACGTCCGGTCTGCTGGTCGTCGCGCTCACCAAGAGCGCCGCGCAGCACCTGAACAAGCAGTTCCGCGACCGGACAGTGAGCAAGACGTACTTTGCGCGGGTGGTTGGGCGCGTGACGTGGCCCAAGACGCAGCACCGCCGACTGCGACTGCCGATGGAGCGCGACCCTGGACACAAGCTGCTGCAGCGCATCGTCACAGGTCGCGAGGTCTCGGCTGACAGCGCGCTCTGGTCCGTCACGGACGTGAAGGTGGTGGCAGCTAGTGATGAGTCGACGCTGGTGGAGCTCACGCCCGAGACGGGCAAAACCCACCAGTTGCGCGTGCACATGCTTCATGTGGGCCACCCGATCCTGGGGGACTCGCTGTACGCGCCCGACCGCGTGCATGCGCTCGCGCCACGACTGTGCCTTCACGCTTCAAGGCTGTGCTTCACGCACCCCGACTCGGGCGAGCCGCTCGAGTTCGAGTCTGCGTGTCCATTTTAGATCGGATCGCAGTGTGAAGAGTAGGCAATCGAGCAAGTTCTTCATTAAGGCGTCGTTGCTGACTGGGAGCTGCGAAATGTTGACTGGTATCTTCTTTGGGCTTGGGCAACCACGTTTGAGAGTGTTGCGCGCCATCGGACCGACCGGCATGGCCTCGCAGCAGCATCAACGTGGTGTTTAGCGACGAAATGATGGCGTTCTTTCGCACTGAAGCAGCAAGGCACGCTGATCATGCGCGTGAATTCTACCTACAGTGTGATCATGAGGTGTGTGTCGGCACGTTTCAACTCGTCGAAGCCGTGCTAACTACAGTCGTGCTGTGCATGTGTCTGTTTGACCGGCTAGACGTGAGGTGTGGTCCAATGGTTAAGACATTAGTGTGGACAGGGACAACCCACACCAGTTCAGACTCTCTATTGGGAGCAGGAACTGCGAACACATCCAACTGTTCGGGGCGCCTGGAGCGTCCGTGGATCGCACTAATCGAGACCAGGGCGGCTCCTTATGTAACTCGAAACGGAAGCCTATTATCAGCTGCTGCACGACGGCGAGTTGCTGCTCCGTTGCACCGAACCCGGCGGCTTCTTGGGGAGTTCTACCCGGCTAGCCCTAAAGTTATCGACAACGGACAGAGACAGCCACAAGACCGATCATACTCTCTTCTCCTGAGCTGCTTGCCGCTGACACGAAAACACCATGAACCTCCTCGACCTGGCCGTGCCCGGGGCCGGCACCGTCGTCTCGGTGCTGGCGGAGGTGTACAAGCTTTGTCAAGAGCTCAAAGAAGGTCGAGACTCGTGCACCCAAGCGCACGGACGCCTGGCAACCATCTTCTCCGAGCTGGAAAAGATGAAGGAGCGAAACGAGTTGCTGCCGAGCAAGGCGCTTGCCCAGTATGCGGACGTCGCGGGCCGGTTCTTGCTCTTGGTGGGGGCTTACCGCGACCAGATGCTGTTCTCGCGACTCGTTCAGCACAACATGATGAAAAAGCTTAAGCAGATCAACCAGGACATAGACGTGCTGTTCAAGTTGCTGAACCTCACCTCGACGGCCGCCATGATGGACTGGCGGAACCAGTGGGAGGTCGACCGACTCGCACAAGAGCGAGCCATGTGGCCAATAGCGCGGCGGTGTTGGATGAACTGCGAGACGCGCGCTCGCAGTTGGAGGCGCTGTCAACCCTGAAATACGAGCTAGAGCGCAATGCGACTCGTCAGAACGAGGAAATGCTGAGCTCATGAAGACGTACATGTCGGCCACCGTGCGCGCCTCTAGCGCCAAGGTGGAAGCTCTTCCACCTTGGTTTCTGCCCAAGGACGCGGTGAGCTTTGATCGCAACGCGTTCGCGCGTGGGTCGTTCGGGTTGGTCCATCGCAGCGCGTGGGGGCCTGTCACCAAGGTGGTCGTCAAGTGCCTGGTCGTGGACGAGTCGGCGATCGGCACGAAAGCGCACGACATGATCTTGGCCGAGGTCAACATCTGGCACCAGTTCAATCACCCGAACGTGATCAAGATGTCCGGCACATCTCATGTAAGCTCTTCGGTCTCGTGGCTGTGAAAACGACATCGAGGCTCTCCAGGACAACCGCGAGGCTGCTACTTCAGAGTCTGGTGGTCTGCGCTGGCACGCGCCCTAGTGTCTCAAGCACCGGCCGACGCTCGTCTCGGACGTTTACTCGTTCGCGATGTGCATGATCGAGGCTGTGAGTGGCGAGCCGCCGTTCTTCTTCCCGCCGGACGATCTCGTTCTGTTCAACCTGGGCAGAGGCGAGATCCCCGAGAGGCCGGAGGACATGTCCGACCAGGCGTGGGAACTCGTGGCCGTCATGGCCAAAGTGGACCCAACGAGTCGCGCTTCATCGGCGGACGTGGTTGCTCGGCTCAAGGCGTTTGCTGACGCAGAAGAATACGCAAGCACTGACGCTGACGTGGTGAGCTGCGGCGCGTGCTACGCGAAAGCGCCAAGCGCGTCAGCGCTCTACCCTACGTGTGACAGTCGCCTGTGGAGCGGATCGTGTGGACAAAGCTCAGATACCGTCGGAGAAGGTGCGCACGCTGATGGCATCCAACTGGCCAAGACCCACCTTGTGAGCGAAGAGGCTCGAGCTCCAGATCTTACTGAGAGATCCATAGCGGAGTCGATAGTCAAGCGGTGAGCAAAATTGGATTGTCGGATCAGTCCTCCCGATGCTCGCACTAATGACGACCGGCAACGAGGAACAGAAGATCGAGACGAGAATGCGGCTCGGGAATGCGATACCACGGCAGCGATCGAATGTGCCGGTAGCTTGCTCGAGTTGGTGGCACTGGCTCGCGACGGGGACGACGATCAGAAGGCACAGACTGCCCACATACTGAGGCTTCTAGCCTGGATCGATGATAACAGCCCTGTGATCGCGTCTGCGGGCGGGATTCCTCTGTTAATTGCTCTGGTGGAGGACGACAAAGACGAACACAAGCAGTACGCAGCCGCCGCCCTCGCAGTTTTAGCATGGGACGTATCGAACAATGCTGTGATCGCGTCTGCAGGCGGTATTTCTCCGCTGGTTGCGCTGGCGCAAGCTGGAATCGACAAACAGAAGTCGTTTGCATCCGACGCATTAAGGCGTCTTGGTCTTCGAGTGAAAGGAGGAAAAGCCGTGCCGAAGTCGCCTTTACGTCCTAAATTGCAAGTGAGTCGGCAAATCGTAAGCTCCGACAAGAAGCAAGCAGAGTGAGCGAAACCGGTTTGCATCACTGCAGAATCGACTGCGGTTGGCCTTCCGTTCCCAGTTCGCGTAGGTTCGTCGCGAGTCGTGGCTCACAGCCATGAAGTTACAGCGGAAGGTACAATATATCGGCTTGAGTGAGTGCAATCACAAACGCAGCAGCGTGGTGTGCCCACTTACTTCATTGGCGGAGTTGAGAGCGGAGTAGCGGTAGGTGTGTCGCCGCAGTTAGTCGCCAAGGTCGCATCGTACGGACCAGCGGCTCGTACTCCCAATTCATACAAACGCAAAGTGTGGCCACTACTGATCGCGTCCACCACCGGGCGGTGTGGCTTTGCCAGCGGCAGCCTCGGCGACCACGAGCAGCGTGTTTAGCATCTCCAGCTGGTCGTCGATGAGCGCGATGTCGTCGTCTGCGAGCGCCGCGGCCTCGGCGAGGCGAAATGCGCGTCGCAGCACGTGCTTGGCCTCCTCCAGCCGCCTCTCAGCCAGCAGGTAGTGCCCGTAGTTGTACAGCACGCCCGGGATCTCGCTCTCCACCTGCCACCATTCTGCCGCTTCGCTTCGCCCTGCGTTACTGTTAGCGGACGACCGACGAGGAGACGAGAGCGCGCGCTGGCCACTGTACTGGTCGTACACCGCGATCGCCTGCTTGAAATACCGCTCTGCCGCCGCCTTCTGGCCCCTGTCGGTCATATCGTCGCTCTTAATCAGTACTGGAGCTGATGGAACCGTCCGTCTTGGATAGTGAACAGCGCACCGGTCTTCGTAGCACTGGGCGATGCGGTCGAGCGTCACGATGCGGCTTTTCACGGCACGAGCGCCGCCTTCGGTGTCCCCCACCGCCGTCAAATGGTCGAGCGCGTCAAGGTAGTACTTGGTGGCGGGGCCGCTGCGCCCGAGCGTCTCGTACTGCGCCGCGATCGCGAACGCCATCTCGAACAGGTGCCGGTCTTCCTCCAACGGTGTAACCATCAGACACACGATCAGTTGGTGGCGCGGGTGTAGATAACGAATGCGAGAGACGACGCACCGCGGCGGTTGGTGCTTTTGACGACGTCGTACGCCTGCAGCGTGAGCTTGAGCGCCTGCTCCTTGTCGCCCTGCGCGTTCAACAAGTGATTCCAGATAAGAGCTTAGCCACAACAACGGGTGTTTCCTCGTACGATGCGCACCTGATCGGCACTGTGCTCGGCCTGGGCCACGAGCCGCGCCACGCGCTTCCACGGCGCGCCCTCTCGGTTCTTCCGCATAGACAGCAGCCGCGCCAAAGCGCCGTTACCCACCGGTAAAATGACCGTGTCAACCGTTGCGAGCGCTCAGTATGAGACGTCCGAGGCCCGCACCTGGTAGAAGTACACGCCGCCGACGCCCACGACCAGCATGGCTGCCAGCAAACGCAGCTCCCCGCGCAGCCAGCGGCCAAAGTCGGCCTTGAGCGCCTCGTACGGCGCGTCCGACGCCTTGAACGAGCTCGAGAACTCGCGACCGGAGCGAACAAGCAGTGCCGGCGACTGGCGCGCGCCGAGGAGCACAGCGGGCGGGGCAGCGCCGGGAAGAAGAGCGCGGCTGCTACGAAAGCCCACGGTGAACGATCGCGACGCCGCCAAGCGGCCGGCGGCCGCCCCTAGTCCTTGTCGCGAACGCGTCAGCATCGTTGTCGGCCTCCTGCACTTGTGCATCGCAAGTTGGAATTGTTGTGAAATTGGCGTATTTTTAGCGAATGATATGACAGAATCGATATAAAACCACCTGTTTCGACCAATCAGATGGATATCTGATGAGCAGGACTCGAAAGGACACGGAAATGAGGGGCTACAGTGCACCCAACCACCTGCATTACACTTACGATTGGACCATGAACACACTGCGATGCCCCGCCATTCATTAAGAGCGCATCTTCGCGTACCACTTTGGTGTCGTGGCTTCTCCCATACTAGCCACGGTATCACTAACCCCAGCGCCCGCCTGCTTGTCGGCCGAGGGTGGCAGGCGCGCGGGCGACTGCGTCATGCGGGACACAATCGACGGCGCTGGCGACGGCGGCGCCTTGGCGTACCCACTCTCAGCACTGCCAACGGACGATTGCTTTGTGGTTGCCTGGGATCGGACGTTGCCGTTGTCGTTCTCGTCTACTGGAGGCGGCAGCGAGCCGGCGTGGAGCAGCCGAGCACGCAGCGCCAACACGGTCGACTTGAGCGCGTCAATGTCTTGCCGACGCGCTAGAAGCTGCTGCAGCTGGCGCTGGAGGGAGTTGCGAGCATCGGTGGTGTGGTGGAGCTCGTTGCGCAGCTGCTGTAGCCGCTGCTCCATCTCACTGAGCCGCTTCGTTGCAGCCTGGAGCTCCTCCTCCTTGCGAGTCAGCTTCTCGATCTGAACATGATCAAGCAAACGGTTATAAGCATCGATCCAGCCCCCAGTTGCAGCAGCATTGGTGATGGCAAGTACCAGGTATGTCTGCGGTTGGTGCAGGTTGGCGAGTCGCTCGTTGAGAGCTGCGACCTGCTGCTCCAGACGAGTGCGATCGGCGTCGGCCTCCTTGAGCTTGGCGGCCAGGGCGAGCGCCTCCCGCTGACTCTTGACCACCTTCTGAGCCAGCTGCACGCTCTGTTCGAACTGATCATTGCGATAACGAGTGTGGTACGTGTCACAATCAGCTGCCGCTAGTTACTGAGCAAGTGGAAGGCGTACCCTTCGCTTCGTGGTCGTCGGGATGGCGCCAAAGGTGGTCATAGCCTCCTGGATCGAGTCGTTCTTGGCATCCGAGCCGCTAGCTGCACCGCCTGAGAGTGCCTCACCCGTTTGAAGCACCGCGTTGTCCAGGTCCACCTCGAGCAGCTCGTACTCCTTCAGTTTGGAGCGCTGGGCATGATAGAAAGGCGATTAGCTAGCTGAAGCGCAGCATAAAACAACTAACGTCATACCTCGAGCTCCAGCGCGGCCTCGAGCTGGGCGATTTTGGTCGACGACGTCGTTTCCAGTCGCGAGAACTCGTCCTTGTGGATCGCGAGCTGCGCATTCAGTACAAAGCGCCGTACTGTCAGATGGCATCCGTCCACTTAGATGCGGTGTTGAGATGAAGGGATACTTTTTGACTCAGCATGTCGACTTCCAGTCTGGAGGTCCTCAGCTCTGCGGCCTTCTCTTCTAGCGACAGCTGCAGCTGATTCATCTAGACGACGGAGGAGAGCAATGGCGTTAGGTGTGAGTCACTAAGGCAATAAGCGCCTCCGACATAGATGTTTCGAGAAGAAAAGATTGCCAATCAGACCTCAAAGTGCTTCATCTTGAGCTCGTTGCGCACACCAGCGAGCGCGGTTGCGTGCTGACTCTCGAGACGAGTGGATTCCAGCACCTACACGGTCATCATTCGAGCCGCATGGGTCGTTCACACCACCAGCAGACATGATGGACAGTGGGCAGTACACTCAGCGAACCTTCTCGTCCAAGCGCGCTTGAACCGTTTGCAGGCGCGCCTCGAGCGTCTCCACCTGCTGCAGCGCACTGTCGCGCGCGTCCTTGAGCAGTCGGTTCTCCCGCTCGTACACAACCTGCGCGTTCCCGCGAATGCGCTCGATCTCCTGTCGCGACACGTCCATGAACTTGCGCATCTCGCCGTCCAGCGTCTTCTCGAACTGCAGGCGGGTCTCGCTCTGCAGCACGAGGCTCTGTCCGTACGTGGTGTCATACTTCTCCTGCCACTCGCGAACCTGCGTCTCCAAGTCCTGCTGTTTGGCGCGCAGCGCCGCCGTCTCGCGCTCGAGCTGCGTCTTGGCGTCTCGCAGGAACGCCTTGTCAGCCGCTAACAGCGCGCACTTCTGGTTACTCTCGCTCAGCTTCGCGTTCAGCTCGGCGATCTGGCTGCCTAGTGCGTCACGCTCCTCGGTCGCCTGTTCTAATTGCGAGCGTGTCGCCTCGTGCGCAGTCATCGCCTGCCTCTGGTGCCTGTACAGCTCGTCGTGCCTCTCGCGCTCGCTCTTCATCTCGTTCAGCGCTTCATAGAGCGACGTCATCTGTGTCTCCAGCTCTTGACGCGTCGTCTCCGACAGCTCCACGTCGCGCAGCAACTTGCGCTCCCTTGCGTCCATCGCGTCTCGGAGCCGTTCCACGTCTTCGTTGGCAACTGCCGCCGCCTTCTCGCTGGTTGTGGCCGTGGCGCGTGAGGCTTCCAGCTCTTGTCGGCACGCTTCGAGCTCCCGTTCGAGCCTCCGAATCTTCGAGTGCACCTGCAACTGGATGGACTCGCGCAGCGACAGCGACTCCGCTGGCTGCCGTGCCAACTACACCGGTTTGCACAGGCTCTAGTTGAGACCGTCTAGTAAATGAGCAAGGTATTCCATACGGCGGCTCACCTGCTCGGCGAGCGCGTCGGAGATGTCGAGGCTCGCCACGTGCTGCTTCTCAACGTGCAGACGACTGGCGAGGTCCTCCTTCTCACGATTCAGCTGCTCGTTCTCGCGCTTCAACTGGCCAAGCTCGCTCGCATGCCGGCTCTGTTGCACTTACACCACCCCATTAGCGACCATGCGTGGTGCTACTGCATGCAGCTTGGCGTCAGTCAAACCTCGAGGGAGGTCAGCTTGTTGCTCGCGTCTGTTCGCTCCTGCTGTAGCGCGCGCTCGAGCTCCCGCTGACTCTGCGTCGCCAGCACCAGTTGATCCCGCACGCGCCCGACCTGCGCCTCGTAGAACTTCTTCATGAGGGTCCCACTCCCGCTGGAAGACGCTCCCCCGCCACTCACTGCCTTCACCGTCGTCGAAGCGGACGCGTCGCCACCAGTAGCAGCAGCGCTATCTGCTTTTCTTGCACGCGTGGATGCCGCTGGCTGGGCACTGGAAGCAGCGACGAGGTGGTCGTCGAACTGGGAGATGCCGCCGCCGAACGCGCGCGCCACTTGCACCGGCCGCACTCCGTCGTAGCGCCCGAACGAGTGCGGCAGCGACAGGTCGCTCGACAGCTCCTCGCTGGCCGAGTCGGACAGTCCGAACACCAGCGACAGCTCGCCCGGGTCCTCCTCTTCCTCCCCCTCCTCTTCATTGAGCTCCTCAATCTCGCTGGCCACCTCGTCCTCCTCTATCGCCTCCTCGTCCGCCCGTGGACGCTCAGCGGCGCTGACATCCGCTGGAGACGAAGGCGCCGAGTGCGAGGGCGGCAGCATGTGCGCCGACAGCCCCAGCTGAGCTGCAAGCCGCCGAACGCCGCGGTCGGCGCCGCCAGTCGCGCGGCGAGCCATGATCCTTTCCCCAATGGTAATTGAGACATTGTTGTTGGATCTTATAGGGTCGCAGGTGCCTTATTTGGTGTATAATACCTTAAATGGTATTTGCGTGTACAGAGAAACCCGTCAATACCGGACGGTTCATCTTTTTGTATGATGAAGGTTTATCAAATGATACTGTTAGCTTAAACTGTAAACTATTTACAACAGCATCGACTTTCACGGTTCATGGAATGCCACCCGTCCGGTATTGACGGGTTTAACTGTACAGTCCCTGTTTTCACTTGTTTCGCCTATTATAGATGACAGCAGTCGCCTATTCTAGGATGGATACGCTTCCACTATGGCTACACTTTTGGAGCAGGTCGCGAAACCGCTGCGCGTGGATGCTAATTGTGGCGCTCGCTCCCATTTAGACGCGCGCGTTGCCTTCTCTTATCATCAGTGCCACGAAGAGAGAAGAGGAGCACGCGTCTGCCGCCTCCTACAGCACCAGCGTCGGCGCGTGCGTCGTTCCCATCCAACGCCGCGGCTTCCTTTCGTCCAAGCGAGTCGCCATGAGCCATGCGTACCCGCTGCCCCGTGTAGGTCTCCCTCTCCGTCTCTGGATGCCGATCTCTGTGTAGTCGCGATGTCTAGCAGCGTCGTCTAATCTCTGACTGTCTGTACATCGTCGACGCAGTCGGCGGGCAAGGTGCTGGACCCCAAGCTGAACGACTCGACGGCGAGCTGCCTGACGGTAGAGTCTCGCCCCACAACGCCGGAGGACGTGCGTCTCTTCCGCAAGTCTTACTTCTCGGAGCCTGGCTCGCGCATCGCCCATCCGGGGCTCATCAACGACCTCAAGGCGGTCGACCCACTCGCCAAGTTCGGCATGGTGACCACCGGCAGCCAGCACGTCTCGGACGTCCTCGCGTTCGGCGCCGCCTTAAGCGAGTACCAGCGCATCGCACAGGCCAAGAGCGAGGCTAACTACGCCAGCCGCAAGCGCGAGCCGCTCGGCAAGTCGCTCGTGCGCGGGTACGCCATGCCCGCGGCGGTGCAGAAGCCCGACTTTGCCTTTGGCGTGAGCGGCACGTTCGGCGAGTCGGCCAAGGAGCTGCTGTACCCGACGACGTCGATCAACAACAAGCAAGACGAGGCGCTGTACAAGCGCTCGCACGGGTCGGTCGCCCCCGGCGAGCAGAAGAACCGCGAGTACCGGTGGGACAGCGCCAAGATCGACCCCGCGAGGCACCGCTTCGGCGTCAAGCTGGCTTCTGCCGTTAGCGGGGGCGAGGCCGCGCTGTGTCTGAACCCGGAGATGGACGGTACCATCTCCAGGACTGTTGTGGCTGCCAAGCAGGTGGAGGACATGCGCTCGACGTTCGACCACTTGGGCAAGCCGCGTCACCTCGGGGCGACTGCGAGCACGCCTCCTCCGCCCGACAAGGTGTTTGGCGTGACGACCAGGAAGAACGAGGGCTCGGCCTGGGACTGCATCCAAGGCAGCTACTCGCTCGAGCAGCAGCAGCCGGACCCGGACCTCGGCCGGCCGGTGAACCACGGCTGGCGCAACGCCACGTCCGAGCAGCGCGCGTTCGGCGTGCCCACCATGCGGTGCGACATCCCGGCGCCAGTGCGTCGGTCGATCGCGGACGCGCAGAACTACGGCGACGATGCCGTCGGCAAGCAGCTGCTGTATCCAGAGATGTTCGCGAGCTACGGCGTGGCGGACGCCGAGTTCGCGCAGCCACGCGGCCAGAAGCAGCTCCGCGCGCTGTTCGAGCGCATCGGGTACTCGCTGCAAGACGACGTGTTCGAGCTGCTCTGGAGCACTGCCAGTCGCAAGACAATGGAGGAAGCGGGCCCTACTGGCGTTGGAGCGGCCGTAGCGAGCGTCGCAGACTTCCGGGACGCCCTGAACGACTACCTGGCGGCGCGAGACGCGGGGCAGCAGGCGCTGCTCGAGTGGCAGGACCGCGTGCGCGGCGTGTAATGACATAGGTTGATATTTTCACATCGTGTTATCACAACTTAATAGCTTGAGATGAGTTGACAGCTTCAGTTGTCAACAATGTACTTATTTAACACTTTTCTTTCCAACATTCTCTTTTAAATATCCAAAATAAGTACTTGATCAACAAACGTAGTCGTTAAACTAGTACTTTTCACTCAAAACCCACCCACTCTCTCTCTTCAGCCGAGACGCAGATCCATCATGGCGCCGGCAGCGAAGGTCGCGCCGGGCAGGGACGCCGCCGAGTTGGGCGCCGCGCCGAGGTCGCCGCTGATGGTGCTGACGCACGCCCAGCTGCCCTGGTGATCGCTCTTCCACATGCGAACGGTGCCGTCGTCTCCGGAGGACGCGAGCATTGTGCCGGCCACGTTCCACTCGACGCGCCAGACCTCCGAGTCGTGGTGGTGCTTGACGGCAACCTGCTCAACGGTGGCGCCCTCGAGACGCGGGCCGCCGGCGTCCGGCATCTTGAGTTTCCAGACGCGCACCGTGCGGTCCTTGCTGGCCGTCGCGATGAGGTGGTACGAGCGGCCCATGTTGGGCGCCCAGCTCACGTCGTGGATGGCGTCTGAGTGGCCCGCGAGCTCAGCCACGACCTGCCAGCGGCGGTACGAGTTGTTGTAGCCCCAGACCTTGACCACGTCGCTGTTGCCGCCCACGGCGATCATGGGCACGTCGAAGCGCGACTGGTTCCACGACACGCACGTCACGCCCTCCTTGTCCGCTAAGAACTCCTCCTGCAGCGGCCAGTGCGACAGGTTCATCACGTCGATCGCCTCGTACATGCGCACGAACCCGTCCTCCGACGCCGTCGCCTGCGTCAAACACACGCAGTTCATCAGCCATGGACACAAACATCCAGAGTAGTGGCTAGATCGGCGACTATAAGACCACCCACCAGACGAAGCCCGAGGTGGCGCGGCGCGAACTTGACGTCGTGCACCGACTCGCGCGCGTCCACGAGCTGCGCCTGGTTCCGCCAGCCTTCCTTGACGCCGACCGAGTGGTGGTGCGCTGCGCTCCCCGCCCCGTTGGCGGCAGTCCCACCGGCACCCGAGGCAGGAGGGGACGAAGAAGCGTTGCCCGCGCTGACAACGGGCGTCGTAGACACGCTGTTGGCGCCGCTGCTGCTGTGCACGTACATGCCCTGGTCCTCCCAGATGGACACGGTGCGGTCGAAGGAGCAGGACGCGAGGATCTGGCCGAACTCGGGGTGCGCCCACGCAACCTTCCAGACGCTGGCCTGGTGCGCGTTCCACTCGTACTCGAGCCGCCACTCGTCACCACGCTCCTCCCAGACCTTGATCTTGCGGTCCGAGCTGCACGTCGCCAGCCGCTTGCCGTAGAAGTCGAAGCTCATGTCGTGGATGAAGTCCCCGTGCTGCGACGGGAACCGGCGGAACACCTTCTGCTGTAGGTGACGGAGAGGGACACAAGCAACGGGCACACGCATAGACAGCGTTAGGTCGGTGCTGGACCACGCGAACGAGGGAGGAAGCGGTCTGTTAGTTACCATCGTGGACGTCGTCGCGATATGCGTCGTCGCTCTTGTTGATCGCCTTGAAATGGCCAGGGAGCTGAGCTCGTCACTGGCCGTGGGCCGAATAAAATATGGAAGGCATCCATATATTATCTTGCGTGATGACAAGTTATTCTGGAAGACGAAAGTCCTAAAAGAAAGGGGAAATCTGTTTTTGGGTCCGTACTTTAAAAATAATTCGTTTTGGGGTCCGTCCGATTCCTCATCTGGAAACTCCAACCGTTAGATTGATTTTTGACACTTTACCTGAATAATTACGAAAAATATCAAAAGTAACTTGCAAATTTTTGTAAATC
>JAADXW010000987.1:0-13288 GCA_023337975.1 Phytopythium ostracodes
ATTAGCTAGCACTACATCTAGCCTACACACATGCAGCCTCACTGGTGGCTGCCTTCACGATCTGAGGCGGCACAGACACAACACCATGCAGACCGGAAACGCGTCCTCGCGTGTCTGCACGTCCAGGTTGATGTTGGGCGCCAATATCAACCACTCCACTCTGACCACACCAGCAACACGGGCACGCCCTTGTCATCACTGGAATGGCCCGCACTCCGCGCAACCATGGCGCAGGCCCACGTCGTTACCGCCTGCATCCACGCGATCAGGGGCATGTCGACGTCGAGTTGCTTGCTCATGCGCGCATTCAGTGCACACCCACACATCAACAATGATGTGCGTGTGCCTTGATGATGATCTTTCGGATTGCTGTAGCGACGACCTGCTGACTCAGCGTACGCTGAGCCACGAGCACCTTCGCGATAAGTATGACCACCTCCACGATGCCCAGCAAGATAGAACCCGTAACGGTCACCGACGCGCTTCCGACCTGCAGCAGCGCCGAGCGCACCGGGATCTCAATCAAGATGGTGGGCGTGGCAATAAACAGCATCATGATGTACTTGTTCGGCAGCCGCATCTGTTGCTGCCGAGCTTTGGCTCGCTGCTGGCGAGTTTGAGCGCAATACTGCAGCCCATGAACATGAGCAGCTCAGCCTCGGTCGCATGCTGGATCAGCAGCACCGAGGCATGAATGTATCCCATGGCGAGAAGTGCTGACGATGTTGACGGCAGCGCCACGACCAGTGAGCGCAGGAACTGGCGAGGGAACGCCAGGCGGTCACTACGTGAGAGACGAAGCGAACTGGCCGCTTGCTGCAGTTCTTGCGGTCGCTGCGTAGGTAGCGACCCATCGGCTCTACCCTGCGCGTTCTTCCTGGCGCTCTCGTGCCGATTTGCGCTGCGTTCGCGTCTGTGTTGGACATCCGCCGGGCTGACATGGATGAAAACGCTCGGTCCCGCTTCAACCGTTCCTTCCGCTCCCGCCCCCGTTCAGCCTGCTGCTGCTTCTTCAGCTGCAGTTGCTGCACACGCACCGTTTCGGTTCGAAACGCCAGTCGCGTGAATGCGTCGCCCGCGATCATGATGTAGAAACCGCAAAGGGTCAAGAAGTACATCGGCAACTTGAGGCACATCTCTTTCGTCTCAAAACGAGCAAAGACAACGGTCGCGGCCACGGCGAGCAGCACGTGTGGCCAGACGCGACGCGCGAGTTTTTGGCTGACGAGCGCGAACTTGGCGCCTTTATTCCTGGAATCAGGCGCTAAGACTGAAGGCGCGGCGCTGTTCCATCGCGCTCCCGCTGCGTTGGTGCTGCCGACGAGTTCTTCTGGGATGAGTCCCAGGCTCACGATAATTACGACGGTCACCGATAATAGCACGATGAACCACGCGTTGTTGGCTGCCACGAAGTCCGGGTACGACCGCTGGCCGGGCAGTTGGCCAGAAAAGATGTTACCCACGGAGAAGAAGAAGCCAAACAGCCAAGCGACGAGAATGCTAACTCCTGCGTTTCGCAACACGCGTACGAGCGAGAGAACGGCAAAGCGCATGGTAGCGCTGGCGATGCGTGGCCGTGGAGTTTCGGGGCTTCTGTCTGGAGCGAACGACACCCTGCGCTGCGAGGATCGCGTCTTGCCATCTTGAGACTATTCCCAGGCTGCCGGCGCTGCCATAGGGACGACCGACGCCAAAGCGGCGGGGTGTCGCTTTGGAAGACACGCTGGAGCCTTCTCAAGGATGGGGACGCGATTGCCGACTTGTGCCCGATGAGCAGCAACGAATTCGGACTTGTCGTCGAGGGATTTATTTATACCGACCGGGACCAGAGAATTCGCACTCGCCGCTGCGTTAAGCACACATACACACACACAGGAATATGTAGACGAACGCTCAACAAGACGCAATCCTCCGAGCGGAATTGCGTCGCAAAGCACTAGCTATAAAATGTTTTGGCCGGGGAAGAATTGCAGGTCTCGTCAGCGCCGATCGTGTCCCCAATCGTCTCCAACTGTCTTTTGTTCTCGACGCAGCGCTGACCTTCACTTGTTGGAGAATACAATCAAGTGTGCGGTGTGTGTTTCGACTTTCGGAGAATTGTGGCTTGAGCTGCTTTGAAAACGCCGTCGAAGTCATAAAATTTGGCCGCCCATGGTTCGGCTTCGTTCACCGGGACGTGGCGTTCGACCACCCCATCCGCACGTCCCAGATACGGCGAATCGCGCAACGGGCGACGCAGTATAGCGTCCGCTGTTGCCGAACCGCTCTTTTACGCGGTCCACCTCCGCCCCACGCGCTCGTCCCAGATACGGTAACCCGCGGTCCGTCCTCATCGCTGGAAAATGTCACCTCCACTTCTGTATTGTCGGTTTTGCGCTGGTAGGAACAACACCTGACGACTTGAGTGCTCGCGATTCTCGCTGCATGACCACGAGACACTTTCATGCACCATTTTGTGGGGAAGGCGCCACTGATCAGCACATGATGAATGAGGTGCTGGATCTGTTGGCCCAAGAACCTGCCGAGGAGAGCATGGATGGTTCGTCAGCAGGACGCGATCCAGAAACTAGCGAGCTGTGCGATAGCTCTGGGTACGACGACGCCAACTGTGGGGACTGCGCTCCGGCGGTGGCACCCGAAGGGGAGCGCCAGAACGAAGCCAACACTGACGCATTGACAACAAAGACCGAACAACGCGGCGGCATGATCGCACCGGCAACGCAGGTGAGGAATCAAGCGCCGCTGACCACCGTCCGCTCCCACTGACTGCAGGGCGGCGTGATTCCACACCGCAGCTACAGCGCGTGGCGGGGTATGGCCAGCAACACCACAGCCCGAGCCAACCACCGCCGCAGCCCCCGGTGTTTATGTACGTAGCCTCGGTGCCGCGCGCGCCAGCTCCTGGATGCTCAGGGTCTCTTGTGCGTGGGTGTCACAGGCAATTCCCGGCTCACTCGGTTTTACCGTTTGCCACCGCGCCGCATGACCCAGCACTCAGCACGCCCCTCTTCTATCCGGCCCCATACGCCCCGGTGATCAATCCTGCCAGGTAGGTGATGTGCGCAGCCAATGAAAGAGGGCTGGAGTGCTGAAGCTTGATGTCACCTTAGGAACCACCTGGCCGGTGCACCGGGCTCGCAGTCTCCTGCATTTGCCGGCGGTCTGACCGCGCCGTCGCTTCCTGTGGCACCATTTCGGACCGCGACGTCACCCACGCTAACGACTGCAAATGCGACGTCTGATGCGGTTGCAACCGCGCTTTCCCGTGGCGTGCACGAACTTTCAGATACCCAATTCGACGACCTGAAGCGCCGGCTTCGCATGCAGGTGACGTCGCGCCGGTACCGTCGGCGCAAAAAGGTTAGTCGGCACGTTCAACGCGCCGTGAACGCTGTGAGCCAAGCAAGCAACGTGTCCGACCAGCGAAAGCCATCTTGCGGGCAAAAGCTGACGTGGGGATTGCTTGGATGTGTGTGCTTCGACGGCGGCCTCGTATGGTCGCGCTGAGTGGTATTGACACTTTTGGGTGGGGGTGCGCATCGACTGTCACTACGACCACTACCATTGTTTTCGCGATCTCTCGACAGGACGAGCAGCGGAGTCAGAGACAGCACGTCCAGCAGCTTGAGGACGAGCTCGCGCACGTGCGGTCCCTTGCAGTGCAGGCTCCAAGACGTTCGATGGCAGCGATGCAAGCCGAGCTCGCGGTGCACGAGCAGGAGGTGGCGGCGCTGGGCGAGCAGCTTCGCCGTGCGGCTCGCGACGAGCTCGAATGGGTGAGTTGCCCCCTCTCCTGGTGAAAATTGCATGTTGCGGGGATGTCGAGAGCGTGCTTTGATTGTTTTCGTCACATGTGGCTTGAACAGATCCAAAGGCACATGCAGTAGGTGTGCCGCACCGAGTAGAGGAACTGGAGCGGCCACGCAGGTTATTTAGTCGCAACTCGACTCGGAAACCGCTGCATGAGGGAAGCCTTAGCTCACAGTGAAGCGCGCTTAGTGGAGGACAGGAACCAAACATAGCCCCTCACTTTCATGAAGTTGAAGTGGTTGGCGTTGTGACTCTTGGTGCTCTCTCGAAACGCCCAACAACCGCTTAAGCTGCCCGTCTTTTCGTTGGGCGGCTCAATAACAGCGCTTCTCCGTCTCCTCGCCCCCTCTTGGCGGCCGAACGCTCTCATCGTTGAGCCCGTGATGTCTGCGAGACCGACGACGTCGTCCTCCAGCCGCCGAGGCGCGCTCCAGGTAGCGCCGGCAGCCGTGGAGTTCGACTCCGTGGAGCTCGGCGCGTGCTTTGTGGCCGCATTCTCCGTGCGAAATGCGAGTAGCCGGCCGATGCGCTTTCGGCTCGTGCCGCCTGCGCACGCCTCGCCCTTCAAAGTGCTGTCTCGAGCTGGCCGCGACCTCGCGCGAACGGCCAACCCGACAGTGCAACTTTCCGCGGGACTCGCCGAGCGTTTTGACATCGCGTTCGAGTTCCCTTCGGCCCAAGAGAGCAGCGATGCAGCTCAAGCAGACGACGTTGGCGGCCCCATGATCTTTCACGACGTTCTTCTGGTGAAGGGGGACGACGACTCCGTCGTGCAGGTACCGCTCATGGCCAAGCGCGCTGGTCCACGGTTGGAAATGCTGCCCGCTCAATGCGATTTCGGGCTCCTTGTGCATGGCCAACGCTCAGTCCAGTACATTGAGCTCAGGAACGTAGGCTCCCGCCCCGGCTGGTTCGAGCTCGAGGTGCTGGCTGGAACAAGCGACTATTCTGCTATCGCTGGTATTACGGCCACCGAAGGAAACGCCTCTGCTCGTCAGACGGCCAGCGCGAGCACTAACTCTGCTCTGGTGGTCGCAACACCGCGTCGTGGGTTGCTTGCTCCTCAAGAGAGTGTCAACGTTCAAGTCGAGGCGAGCGGGATATCACTGGGAGAATTTCGCGCGCTGGTGCGAGCACGGATTTGGGAAGCCTTATCTTCACTTAGTAAAGCAGAAGAAGAGGACGACGGCACTTTGGATGACGCAGAGAGCAGGTCAAGGTCGGCGAGGCACTGCGCCGAAAAGTTCGTTGACATTGCGGGAACTGTGGTCGAGCACACGGTGGAGCTCTTGTTGCAGCGAGGACTCGAGTCCGTCAAGGGCTTGCACTTTGGCTCGCTCTTCGCTGGCGAGCGCAAAACAATCGCGACTCTGCTGCGCAACAACGGGCCTCAGCCGCTCCACTTCAAGATCTCACTGTCATTCGGCGGAGGTCATGCGGGATCGACCGCTGGAGCAACCAGCGACGAAGACCGGGCAATGTTTGAGCGGAAGAAGGAGCTGGGCGTGAATCCAGTCGAGGGCCGCATCGAACCGTTTGACGCGCTGGCCGTCACTTTCTCCTACCATCCGCGCGCGGTCGAATTTGAAACGCTGCAAATGCTGGAACGAAAACACCAGAATAGTGGAGGTCTTCTAACCACAGGTCGAGGCGATGAAACTGATGCAGATGGAGAGTCCCGTGATGCTACACACCAGCTGCTCATACTCCCGCAGCTGCTGAACGCGTTCGCGTCCATCCAGTGTGCTGACCTGCAAGGGCAGAATCTCACGTTCGAGGTCTCGGGGAGGAAGTTTCTGCCGCGGGTGAGTTTGCTGCCGTCCGCTTCGGCAACTCCATCCGCTCAACCGTTCGTGTTCGACTTCGGTGACGTGAAAACTCACGATCGGGCTGACATGATCGTGACCATAAAGAACCTATCGGGTCTGCCGGTCCAGTTTTCCCTCCCGAAGCTCGCGTATTTCTCCGCGCGGCCGAGTGACGGTCGGCTTGATGTTTTGCAGTCGCAAAATGTCGTCCTGAGCTTCACACCGACCCAGCTCGGCGCGTTCCGGTCGACTATGAAGCTGTTCATCTGTACGGACGTGCTCGTGATCCCCATAAGCGTTCTTGGTCGTGCTGCCGCTATCGGCGACACCAAGACGCGTCCAATCATTGGAGGGACGCAGGCGCTGCCGAAAGACTTCGCACCCCAGTACAAGTTCCTGCTGCCGGACGAGGCGAAGCGCACCAAGGGACAGTTCGCCAAGAAGTTCCAGCGCGTGCCGCCGTACGAGATTGCGGCGCTGAACGGCACTGCAGCCATCGATGAATACGAGTTCGAAGGCACCAACAACACGCATCTCACCTACTGTGTCAAGGAGCTGAGTCAGCGTGCCGACCACAAGGCGAGCTACCACGACTACTTGGTCAAGTGCCGCTTGCAGCGACTGCAGCAGTCTGGTAAGCGCCGGGGCCAGTCTTCAGCACTTGAGTTGAAGGCAAATATTGCAAAGGCACGCGAGGGCGGAGACAACGATGGAATAGGGGGAGATTTTCACGAAGACGTGAACTTGGGCATGGAAAATCAGGCGGGACTGCAGCCAAAGCCGCTCCGGCTACCGCTATCTCTATCCCGTGCGTCCGATCCGCTTTGGCTGCGTGAATCGGCTGCTGGCGGCTCTATGGCAAGCCCGGCAAAGGTGTTCTTCGACGAGAACAAGCTGATCAAGAAGAAGTTCAAGCCCCAACCCGCGACACAAGCGGAGCTGGCCGACTGCGCCCTCAACCTCGACTTTGACCAGCTCGAGTTGATCACGTCCGGCCCCAAAACGATCAACTATGGCAAGATCAGCGTGAACGGGGTTGCGACCAAGAACTTGACGGTGCAAAACAATTTGCCCCAGAACGTCCTGGTGTCGTTGCATCTGCAAGAGCAAGAAAACATGTCGGAGCTTGCGGCCAAGACAACGCTCAAGTCCCAAGTCATCCCGCCGAGATCGGTCGCTGGGTTCGACTTGACGTTCTCGTCGACAAAGGAGCAGTTCTTCCAAAGGGAATTGACCTATTCCATCAACGGCATCCACACGAGGCAGATCACAATTGTGGCGGAGGTAGCGCCCATTGTAGTGGAAGTATCGAGCGACGAGTTAGGCTTCGAGTTTAGCTCGCTCGATCTGAACCCGTTCATGCTGCGCGAAGTTGTGCTGACCAACACGAGCGACTCGGTGGCGCCGTTTGAGTGGTCATCGATGGCAACTCTTTCGCCGACAAGTGCACGCCCGGAGTCTTCCAAGAGCACCAAGACTGTCACGACTGGGGTAACTACCTCATTAGACAAGACAAGCAATGGGTCAACTTCCAGCGCCGCATCATCACCTGTTTTCGCCGTTGTACCAGCAAGTGGTGTTTTGGATCCGGTAGCCAACACGGTATGCAAGATCATGTTTAGCCCTCCGCCTGGTGTTCCAGCGGCAAGCGCATCTTATCCACATGTCCGGGTAGAGCGGAATGGCGACAGCACGACACTAACTCAAACCTTCCAGCTGAGTGTCGTTGGGGGCAAGCCGGGAGCTGTGACGTGCAAGGCGATCGTCTACGACTCGAAGGTTGCTGTGAAGGAGAAGATGATTGACTTTGGCACGCTCTCCGCGGGAGTTGAGCGGGTTAGAAAGCTGACTCTCACCAACCAGAGCTTCACTGGTGGCAACAATGACAGCGGCGGCGGTTGTGGATCTCGCTCGAGTGCTGTGTTCAACGCCAGCATTGACCCGCCGTCGTTGGCGTTGTCAATCGGCCTGGGCGTTAGCCCAGCCGTTGGGTCGATCCCGTGCGATGAATCAGTCGAGCTCGCAGTTAGCATCTTGGCGCATCGACCGGTGACATTAGAGACAACAGCGAACGTCATTATTCAGATCCGAGGCGGCAAGACGTTCCGCGTCCCGCTCTTGGCCGACGTGATCATCCCGGACGTGCACGTTGTCCCAGTCGGTACTATCGACTTCAACGACGTCGTCATCGGTGTATCGGTGCCCCGCACTGTAACGCTGGAGAACCACAGCCCCATCCCAGCTTGCCTCGTGCTGGACTTGAAGTCGTCCTTGTCCGACGAGTTCTCGATCGCCACGCCTGCCAAGCTGCTCGCGCGACTCGAAGATGCAAGCAGCATTTTTACACCGATCATTGAGAACCCACTAGCTTCATATCAAGCCGCGGATACTTCGACACCGACAGGATCAGACGAACGAGAAGCTGCCGCGGCTGAACCCGATGCGTCGTGCTCCAAGTGGCAAATCAATCTGCCGCCGAACGCGACCGTCGCGTTTCACCTTGTCTTCACACCAAAACGTGTTGGCGAGCACAATCGTCCATTCCCAGTTCAGTTCGCTGGCATCACTGGGGGTGCGGGCTCTGCGGCCCAGCCCGCAACGATCAAGCGCCAAGTTTGCGCACGAGCGATCACTCCATGCCTGCTGTTTTCCAGCTCGATGATCAACTTTAACCGGTGCGTGATCACACGAGACGGGATCCGGAAGGTGCCGTACACCAAGCAATTAGTGCTGTCGAACCACGAAGCTCGAACACTCAAGTGGCAGATCGACACGGCGAAGCTGAAACTCGCGAATCAAGCGGCGGTCGGGAGTCCTGGAGCTAAGCGGTCCATCAGTGGGAGTGCGACGTCGCTTATTTTCTACGTCGCTCCAGACAAGGGGGAACTGGCGCCGGAAGAAGAAGTCAAGGTTCGCATCAGCTTTCTACCAGCGGATCCGGTCGAGTATGTGGAAGAAGAGCTCCCGCTTCTTGTTGACGATGAGTTCTATTTGAACTTGACCGTGCGAGGTGAGGGCATTCACCCCCACCTCTCGTTCAGCGAAAGCAAAGTCATCCTTCCGACGGTGCCTCTGGGGTTCACAGCGCGCGTCAAGGTGTTCATCCAGAGCACAGGGTACGACCATCTCGAGTTGACTTACCGCGTGCCCCTCGACACAGCGAAAGCCCCGCTGACTGTCCACTTCCCAAAGGGCAAAGTGCTGAGCATGGCGTGTCCGACGCTACCGATTGAGATCCGCTTCTGCAGCACCAAAAGCGTCGCGTTCAATGCTCGGATCGAGTTCTTCGACACAGACGGGAATGCGTTCTGCCTGCCGGTCGCGGGGTGCACTGAAAACTGTCTGCTCACGAACTACCCCTTCATCCAATCAAGGCACGTCGTTCAGCGCTTACCCGCCGCTCAAAGGTCCGCGAATCATTCGAACAATGATGCTGCTGGTGAGATGTCGGAGGTGTCGCAGTCTGCAGTGGCGTTTTTCACTCACGGCTCGGGTCGGTTCCCAGTGTATCTGCTGCCGAACGCGCAAGTCGATGCCGAATTGGAGAAGCAACTCCGTCTGCCGCAAGGAACCCAGACCAACGGATTCATCTCGGTTGATGCATCGCTTGGTTCTCCTGAGGAGGGCCCAGCGGGGAGTATACTGCCCAAACAAGTGCTTGCCGCGCCAGCTAGTTCGACAACCGTAACGCTCTTGCCAGCGTTCTCCGAGACAGAAATCGACTTTGTGATCGAGTATATCAACTCCAACTTCTTGCGGGTGCCAGTGACCAAGTTTCCACACGACTTCGCGGACAACGGCGGTAAGCCACTGTACGAAATACTGGAGATGGTATGCACGAAGAAGCCGGGAGCAGCAGCAGCTGCTGCTGGGGTTCCTCGAATGAACGGATCGACGGGCAACGCGAGCAAGGCGGCTCCAAAAAATGCCAACAACTCAACCGGCAGTGGAAATTCGTCATCGGCTCAGTCGAAGCGAGATCTTGTGGCGCGTACAGTTGCTCAGTACACGGAACTGCTCAAGTTCCTCAAGTCGTACGGTGCCATGGTGCATGACGTCCAGGCGGAGCACCTACTTCGGCAGGACTATTATGTCGCTGCTTGTGAGGATCCACGCGCAGATCCGAGCCTCCTGTCGTCGCCAGCGCTCGCGTCGATGCCTTTTGTGCAGCGGCGTGGTATTCTTGAGCGAGAATGGAAGGCCTTTAGCGCCAACGCATGGATGAAGGTGCTGTATCAAGTGATCAAGTGCTTCCTGCTTTATCGGATTACTGCCAAGGCTTACCAGCAACAACAAGCCGCTCAGCAGCAGCTGCAGAAGCAGCAGCAACAGCCACAAGCTGGCAACCGCCAGGCGCAAGCCAACGATGCACCGCCATGTCGAGCTTACCAGGGGAGCAACATTTACAGCGAGTCGGAAATGGTGCTCGTTCAGTGGATCTGCGACCAATTGCGCTCAGTCGTTCACAGCATCCACCCACCACCTGAATTGCAGGTGCTCGACGTTGCACGCGATCTTCAAGACGGTCGTTTCCTGTTTCACTTGATGGCTGCGCATATCCCGACACTCTCTGCAGATCAGAGTGACTACCACGGCTTCAGACTCGAGAGATATCAGCGTCCAATGTCTGCAAACCGCCTCCAGCAGAATGTGCAGCTGCTGCTGTCGACGCTGACGTCTTTTGGCGTGGACTTCGGCATCGCCAGCGAGCATTTTCTCGTCGGCATGAACCAACGCGAGATGGTCGTCCTTCTTCTGCACCTCTATCAGACGCTCCCGCAGTTCATTCCCAAGGCGACGATCGAGTTCCGTGGGAGTCTTGGTCAGGTGATCGAAAAGAGCATTGAGCTGAAGAACCCAGGATCGCGTCCACTGCGGTACGAAGTCTTCCTCGACGACGCGAGTGCACTGCCGAGCGCCGGTGGGTCGAGCGCCGGGCTGCTTGCAAGCGCCTTCAGCATTGAGGCCACTCAGGTGACGCTTGAACCGGGGAAGACTGTTGCCTTTGTGATCACGTGTCGTCCGCGGTTCTCGAAGAAAGTGACGGCACGACTGGTGTTCCAGTCGGTTCGAGAGCGGGACAGCGCATCCTTGTCCGCCCCATCCGGCGCAACAATGGTGTTCCTTCTTGAGTCCAACATATTGGCGAGAAGACCCGTCCGAGTCATCCAGATTGAGGCCAACACGTTCGAGAGAAAACTGGAGGACATTGTAATTGAGAACCAGTTCCCTGTCATCGGCAACTACAAGATATCGATGATCCAGAGCCATCGGCAGCCACCACACCAGGGTCAGACCGGCAACAACAATGCGGGAAACAATCCTGGTGGTCAAGGTGGGGTCAATTGCGACGATAGCCGAGGTGGTGCGGGTGCGATTCGTGACGGGCAGCCGTCGGCCGGTGTCGACGCATTTCGCGGACGAAAAAAGTCGGTGAATGCCCAGGACAAGCCCGGGAATCGAAAATTGAGCGCCGTCTCAACCTATTCGATGCAAGATCCTGTTCCCGGACATGATGCAGCAGCAATGGATGCTCGCAAAGCACGTGGCCTTGCAGGCAAAGCAAAAGAGGACACCGATTGGTCGTGGTGCATGTGCGCTCAGCGACCGTTCTTTCTGCCTGAGTTCGGCATCACCGGCGATGACGACCGCGAAGTGAGGTCGGGAGCAAGCATGGACGCCGCTAGCGGGGGAGAACTCCAGGCGACGACTTTTGGCTCCGGTGTGCTGAATATTCGGAGTCAAGGCTCGTCCAAGGTGAAGCTGGAGTTCCTACCTCTTCTTCCAGGTAACTACAAGTGCCAGTTGCTCTTGTTGGATGAGAAAGTCGGTGAGTTCATGTACGAGATCCACGCCATTGCGCATCTACCACCGAGTCTCGAGACGTTGGAGTTCCAGTGCGAAGCAAGTGGAGGACCCGCCGGCGCGTTAGGCAGCGGCGCCGCTGCACGGTTTCACTTTCTTCGAGAATTGACGGTCCCAGCCAAGAATCCTTTGCTGTCTCGAGCGCTGGCAAGTCTTGTGGAGCGCGCCAACGGCCACATGAAGCTTAAGCTGAAGGACGGGTTGAAAAAGTGCGAAGAGACCCACCACGCACACTTTCACGTCGAGTTTAACTTGCCGTTCTTCGCTACTGCTCAGCAAGAGCTGACGCTATCGACCAATGCGAACGCGGGAAAGCAACAAAGCGTTGGGGGTGGGAAAGGTTCCTTGACCAGTGATGGGGCGCTCGCTACTTCTCGTACCGACAAGTCGAACAACGATGCGAGCACGCCGCCCAATCAGGGGAACCAAAATGGCCAGCAAGGGTATTCGACAGGCAAAGCGCCATCTTTGAAAGGCAATCAAGCTCGACTGAGCACCCCACGGTCGAGTGTGGCGGCGAAAAACAGCGTGCTGATCGACTTCCAACCCAAGGGCGCCGGTGTATACACTTCCAAGCTGTTGCTTCGGTCTTTCAACACATGTTGCGGCAGCAGCGACGTGCGAGTGTACGATCTCGTCGCCAAGGTCAAGGAGCCCAACGTCAAGACACTGCTCGAGTTCGTTGCCCCGGCAAGACACAGCATCGCCCAGGAAATCCCACTATCAAATCCTTCGGACACGGCATGGACGCTTCGCGCATCTTTCGACAACCATACCGCTAACACAAAGGAAAGCATGTTCTCTGGTCCTCCAACACTTCAAGTACCAGCTAAGCGGAGTGCAAGCTACCCATTGGCGTTTTCGCCGAAGTGGATCTCCACCGAGAAGTGCAGCTTTGTGCTTGTCAATCCGGCGACACAGCAGCAATTCGAGTTTGAGCTGAGCGGCTACGGAGAGGAGCCACTCGCGCAAGACCATGTTGTGCTGGCTTGTCAAGCGAGAACGAGCATCGTGCACGAGTTCGATGTGATCAGCTTCAAGACAGACCCGTCGGGAGAGCAAACGTTTAAAGTGGAGTCGGACCTGCGCGACGTGGCGGGTGCGCCGACCATCACAGCCCCTCCAGCTCGTCAACTTAGCGCGGGAAGTGGCGCGGCGGGAAGTGCTGTCGTCGCAAAGTACCCGCTCACATTTAGCCCCGTCGTGAGCGGCACGTATTTTGGCTCCATTACGTTCATAAACGAAGCGACCAAGGAGTACATTTGGTACACGATCGAGGCGAACGTGAGTCCACCCGAGCCAGAAGCAACTTTGGAGATGCGGACCGCCGTGCGCGATGCTATCGGAGTCGAGATTAGTCTCGCCAACCCGCTGGACCATCCGGTAACATTCACCATCGAGCTGCGCGGCCAAGGCTTGCTCAGTCCGGCCTCCTTTGCGTTAGACGCCAACGCGTCGGGTGTGTACGAACTCGTGTACTCTCCGCTGCTCGTTACAACCGCGACGACTGACAGGAGCCAGCAAGAAGAGGGAGCGATCCTCTTCTCGGCCGATGAGATCGGACAGTTCTGGTATCGGCTTCTGCTTGTGGCGGAACCGTCGCAGGCTCAACAGATTGATGACATGCAGTGTGCTGTGGGCGACGTGTGCTCGCAGCCGATTTGGCTGCAAAACCCGACGGACCAAGAGCTCGCGTTGCAGTACCGCATCTCGAACACTCGGAACTTCTCGATTAAAGGCGGTGGTGGAGGGGGCAGTCCAAGTCCAATGCGAGCGAGTGGCTCGCGTTCAAACGCAGGACCGTC
>JAADXW010000988.1:0-13286 GCA_023337975.1 Phytopythium ostracodes
CGTCAAGGAAGTGACGAACACCTCAATTGTTTCTGTTTGATGGTCAGCTAGGTGAGAGGGGCAGCGACCATTGGATCTACCCCCGACTCGAGCTTGCGCCGGTATTCGTCCGGTAGAAGGCGTGGGAGCGGGATCTTGGACGCGTCCGAGCGCGGTCGTTTGCGCAGCAGGAGCAACCATCGTTGGTCTTGCCCAGGTGCATCTCGGGGCGAGCCACTATCATCTCTGCGTCTAGTTTGGCCTCGACCACCGCTTGTTAAGACCCCGCGTCCTTTTCTAGCGGCTGAGCTATGTTGTTTTGTTGGAGGGCTTCGGCGATCTGCTGAGTGACGTGCGCGCTTCTCCTTAGTCGCAAGCGCGAGCTGCTTGGTCGCCTCCATCTCGCGCTTCCGCGCCGCTTTCGCGTTGTCCTTGAGCGCGTCTCGCTCCGAGAGGAGGCTTTGGATCTGTCATTAGGCGTGTATACCCAACGACCCCAGTCACTCAGTCCACTCATGTCGCCTCGTGTGTAAGCACACGATGTCTTACCTTTGCCTCCAAGCGTGTTTGCTGCTTGGTCAGCGTGCCTAGCTGAGCATACAGGTTGCGATTCTGCGCGTCAACAGACGACCGCTCCTTGGTCGCGATCTCGAGCTCGCGTCGCATTTCTTCAGTCGCGTGTTCGCACTCTCTCAACCTCGAACGCGCAAATGCTTCCGCTCGCCGAGCTGCCGCCAACTGATCACACTCACCCTGGGCCGTGTCGAGCGCAGCCTGCAGCTTCTGGATCGTCGCGCGGTGCTCGTGGTCCTTTTTCTTGAGCTGTAAGGAGCAGCAGCAACCACGAGATCTCTGTCGATACGTGTAAGGGTAGTAAGGGAGCTGCGGGCACAGCCGCCGACCTTCTTGCTGCTGTTGACCAGGTTGATGATCAGTCGGTGCACAAGATTCGGCGGCATGGACGCGATCAGCGCGCCTGTGCAGCAGCTCAATGGTCGCTTCAGTCTATTACACGTTTTTCTTGTGAGCACCAACGGCGTGATCGCACCTTCCGCTTCCGGAAACTCGGTCACGCGGTCAAGATACAGCGACTCGAAGTGCTTGTTAACGAACTGCAGACACCTAGTATCATCCGGCAACACAGCCAGCACCATTCAGCTTCGCACTGCTCCATGAACCCCCTCCAATCGATACAAATGCTCACAGGTCGACGAGTGATGGCAGTGGCCGCCGAACAGGAGCGGGCGCCGGGGGCGGCGCCGCCGCTTTGAGCTCGCTCTTGGGCGGCGGGAGCAGCGCGCGGCACCGGCGCACGTGGATGGGCAGCGACGCCGACCCGAAGGCCTCGTGGCAGTGCGGACACACAGCCATCGACCGAAGCACAGGCGCGAGCCCCGCGACAGGCGCAGACGCGCGCAGCGCCTCGAGCGCGCGCCGGTTCTCCACGTTGTCCATGTTGGCGGTCGCTCCGCTTCCTGGAAAATCGATTTGTGACTAGAATCGACTTCGGTTAGTGATGGAGTGTCCAATTATCGCAGTAGGATTGGACAAAATTGCTATTCACCATCGTTCTGATCGCAAATCCACCAGCACTCTTGCATTTTTAAGGTTGAAGTTACGGTCAACCGGATCCAGAGCAAAAATTGCCGGCTTTGTATCAATGTTACATTACTAAATACTCACTCGGAGCGGTCCGACTGCGCGTTGTGCACGAGCTGCAGAGTGGTGACGAGTGCGTAGAGCACCACCAAGCCTACAGCGATCCCTAGTCGCCGTGACTCGCTGTACCCACCGAGTAATCGGCGCTGTTGCGCCTCTAGCTTCTGTCGAGGCAAGAAGCACACGGCCAGCAAGGACAGCAGCGAGATGACGCTCACGACTACTGCACCAATAAAGATACGCGCGATGCTAGCCGTCGTGTCGTTGGTCGATCGTCCTGGTGGGACCAGCGCGCCGGCGCTCTGGATGCCTGAGGCGATCTGGTCGCCCACGATTTGGACCAGAAGCTGGTACGACACGACCAGTCCATAGACAGCGCCTTCGTTGCCCGGCTGCACCACCTCGAGCGTCGGCAGCATACCAGCCAACCAGAGCGCCACGTTCGCTGGGGCGAGGCCCACAATAGCGATGCTAGGCACCCACGGCTCACGAAGCGCGCCGAACGCGACAAGAGCCGTGGAAACAATGGAGCTCAGCTTCCAGACGAGGATCGCGACGATGAGACTCGACACCCAGCTCGCATTGATCAGCACTCTTCTCCACAGTATCACAACTGCCAGCATGGCAGCATCCAAGACGACGGCGCGGGTCAACATGTACCGGTAGTCCAACGTCTCTTCGCACCACGTAGACACTGCTCTCTCGGCGCCAGGATAGCCGAGGCGCGCGAAGAAGAACAGCACGCCGTTCATAATGACGACATCTGATACCGCCTTGTTGTTTGCCGCGCTCCATAGTCGATGGAAAGCGTCACCAAGGCGCTTGGCCGCCGTGTGCCACCGCAGCGACATCATGATCGGCCGTGACGATGACGAGACGGACTGTGTTTCGTGGGAGAACAGCACCAGGAACGGGATCGGGACCAGCGCGACCAGCAGCAAAGTCATGGACGCGAGCGGCAGTGACATCGCCAGTTCAAGTCGCTTGTCCTCATCAGATCCTTCTCTGCTGTCTTGGGATGAGTGAGAAGAAGACTCAGGTAGTGGTGGTGGTGAAGACAGCACCGACTGCAGCAACATGATGGCTCGGACAAACAGTCGTGACAACAGGGTAAAGATCAGGTACATGGCGACCACACCCCCGCGGCACGACAGTTCTTCCTGCTGCGACAGCTCCAGCACCCGGACGACCAGCGGTATGTTAACGAGGGCAAGCGCGAGCATGGCTAAAACGGCAAAGACGAACGTGAACGACGGCGGCGGCATCTCGGAGCGGAACTGGAACACGACAAACTGCACGGCCCATACGATGGCTAGCACGCTCCAACCGATGATCATGAACGACTTGCGGTGGTACCGGAGCGGTGAGAGTACGTCCGACATGAGTCCGATCGGCAGCGCCACTGTCCACTGCAAATGCAGCAGACCTTTCAGTTCCCGGAAGCTGTCGAGGCCGAGCGCGTGCGGACTCAGCCATTGCACTGCCGCCTCGATCGCGGCCGTTGTGAGCGCGTAGCACACGGCGCAGACAGCGTAGCCGATGTATTTGCCACCCCAGAAGATGACGTGGCCGCCCAGCCTCAGACTGCCGTGCATCAGCAAGTACACGAGGTCCAGGTCGCGCAAGGGCGGCGGCAGCCTCCGCGTCGTCGGCGTGCACTCCATGATCGCCACGCTGCGGAGCGGCGTGGCGTCGTCGATGGAGAACACGAATGACGAGTCAACATCACGGGACGAAGACGAATTCGTGGTGTTTGTACGGACAGTATCCGTCATGATGGCCGCGTCGATGTGGCTCTGGGTCGAGTCCAGCACGTGCCACGTGCCCCACGCCGACCTGGGCTGGCTCGTGCTGGACTCGCTGGGCTGGATCTCCACCAGGAACGACGGCATGTCCGACCAGCGCGGCTTGGTCGGCATCCTTCGCGCGATTACGGTCGGTCGATTGAGGTGGAGCCTTGTTTACCGCCGGTCCTGGGCGAAAGTGAGGAGGGAAGGCGACGGAGAAGCGGCCACCGCGTTGAAGAGACGGAGGTGGCGCGCGCAAGTGGCCGACTCCGGACGCGGAGCGCCGCCGCGTGCGTCTCTGAGCGCATGGTAAACGTGGGACGCATGGGAGTTTTGGGGCGTTCTTTCGTTTTCCATACTGAAGGGAGGAGAAAAGGCGAGTCGCTTGGTCTCTTGGTGCTGACTTCAACTGTACGCAAGTCGATGGGTATCAGGTGCCGAATCAGGTTTTGGTGGCAACGCATCAGAAATCGAGTGGGTACGAGCTGAACTGGACAGATACCGCGCCCACTGTTAGGCGTTTTTCCCAAACACGACGCAGGTTGGCGCATCTGATTACCATCTCTTCGCAAAACACGATGAGATGGAATTGTTCTGGACATTCTGGGAAGTGCTCTGGACGCAAAAGTTGTAGAGCTCTAGGTGTCCAGAGGAGTTGTGCCTCTTGTGTTTTGTATGCTTCCTCGACTTCTGGAGTCTTGGAGTTCAGAAGACTCTCGTTGAAGCAATGCACTGGATTTCTGGTCGGCCGCATGACACGACACAATGGGCTGGTCTCTACAAGAGCTCACTGCTTGTGACGATGATCAACTGTTAGCTGTGGTCATGACCGCACCACCACCTTGCAAAGAGTTTCCTACTCACTTGATCCCTTATCACGACTGCGCGGCAGCGGTCTCGATCAGATTCGGGTGGTTAGACAGCACGAGCTCGCTCCACTCGCGCATGGTCAGGTCGATCGTGTGCTGCAGCGTTAGCTTCTCGATCACGAGCGCGCGGAGGATCTGACCTTCCTTGGTCTGCGCCGCCGACTCGCCGAGCATCTCCAGCTTCTGCTGGTCTTCCTCCAGCGACGTGACGTACTGAGTGAGCAGGTTGTGGCATGTGGTCACGACCGCTCGCGTGAACGCGAACTCGTTGCGGAGACTCACAACCCGCTTGCCCGCGCTATCTTCGGCCGGTGGCGTTATCAGATCCATGTGGCGCGTCATCTCGGCGCCGGTCATGAGCTTCAGCTTGAGCGACACCGTCATGTCGGCGCGGAGCTCGCGGACCCCGAACTGTAGCGCGTACGTGTCGTTGATGGAGCTGCTGAGCATCGACTGATGCAGGAACTGCTTCACATCCAGCAGTTTGTCCGAGCTGTCGAGGAAGATCGACACGTCCAGTTTGTCAAGCGTCGGCGACGGCCGCGGGCGGGCGATGCCGTGGTTCAGCATCAGCAGCAGCGACGACTTGGCGCCGCTCGACATGCGCACTTCCTGCCCGGCTTCGTAGTCCGTCGTGGCGTACGCAACGAGCTGATGGTTCTCGGTGTCAAGCACTACGTTGTTGGCGGGGCAAGCGTACTCTTGCTCGTCTAGACAGATCTCGACCGTGTCCAGGATCGGCGCCAGCACGAGGTCGGTCTCGTGCGGGCCGATTTGGAATGAGTGGCTCCACACGATGCCCATGGCCCAGCGGAAGTTCTCGCGCGAGAACTCGTCCTTGGTAAACAACGGCGGGTCCACTGCGTTCGACGTCGCTGGGCCGCGGAGTGCGTCGTAGAAGCTGTCGAGCGCTTCTTTACGTGCGAGTGTATGCCGCAGCAGTTGGGAGCCACGCATAGCGTCCAGGGCGTGGCCGCCGTAGAACACGGTGCTGTTGACCGTCGACGGCAGCTGGTCGATGAACGCCGAGAAGTTGGAGCGAGCGCCCAGGAAGCGTTCCTCCAGCAGGTGAAGCGCCAATGCAATGCCAGGAGGGAGATCCGGGTTCACCTCGAGCAGCACCTGGATGCGACCGCGCGCCGCCGACGAGAGACTCATGACGTCGCTGAGGTCCAGCGAGAAGAGCGGCGACCCCGCGCGAACCGCAGAGAGCGTCGAGTACCCGACGCCGCGCCCATAGTTGAACCCACGCAGGGCCACCTGCATCACAGTTCTTCCGGGTTGGATCCTGACTTCTTCCTTGCGTCGTCGCTGCTCCACAGCCGCGTCTAAGTCGATCACTTCGTCGCCGTCACTGTGCGCTCCGCGCCTAGCGCTAAACTGGTTCAACTTGATCTTGGAGGCCGCGTCCAGGTCGACCTCGAACTCGAACGTGGCCATTTCCGAGTCTGTCGCGCCACCGAAGAGCTCGGCGCCATTGCTCGCGCCAAAAAGCGCGCACAGGCTCCATACCGCGCATGTGACGAGCGCCAGGTGTCCTACAACGCGCCGCATGCTGGTTAGTTACCTTGTATTAAGTTGCTGGATCTCGAGACGGCGGAGGAAAAGGCGATACTACGCAGGAGGTCGCATGCGCATCAGCCCAATCCGATCCAAGAGCCGCAATCTTTCTATCGGCAGTTCCTAACAGTGGCAGACTGTCCCGAATTGGACGCTTATTTTCGGGATGCGCATCACATTTCAGTGGAATATTGATCAATTCGCTCTAAATAAGTACATTGATTACTATTTTATGCAGCATGATTGGGTAAAACAATACAAAATCAACGAGCGGGTTGGAAGAAATTAAGTATACGACGCTCGGATTGGGTAATTATCGTCATCAGACATCGTCGTCAGATGTGCGCCGCACAATGGGCGTACGCCTGCCCACGCACTTACGTCAGTCCGTCCGTCTTTCCTCCGCATCTCTCGACACGCAGGCGCAGACGCGAAGCGCTGGCGCACGGCACGGGAGTCCCGTGACGGGACCATTGGCGTCAGTGCTTACCGCTTCACAGTAAGGGGAACCTCGCCGTGGCGGTGGCGGCATCACAACCGCGTGGAACGCAAGTCAAAGTGTGCTTTGTGTGTGACGTGCGACGCTGCTCCGTAAAGTGGTGCAGGCGAGTGTGACCAACACCGCGAGGGCTCAATGCTCCGGGGAGACCGCATCGCAACAGTGCATACAGCTCCGCCTGTGTCACTCATTATTACTGTAATGCGTGGGCGGCACATCCCGCGAGCACGCCTGCTTCAGCAAATCGGCCGCCCAGCAGCTACACTTCATCGATACTGTACCGTGCGATCGTGGCGCCAGCCTCAGTGTACAGTGGCACAGTGGCACCCACGCTCCGGGCGCCGTGCCTCCTCCTCCTCCTCGCAAGAACTCTCGGAGCTTTGCGCTATCACTGTGCTCGCCCGTTTGGCCGCTGCCTTCTTGATGGACGGCGAGATAAAGCCGGCAGACATTGCGGCTCCATCCTCCTCCCTCGATGATCGATCCGGTGGCTTTCACCGGGTGCGTATACATGATATGACCCTCCAGCTGGACCTCGCGGCGTCTTTACATCTCGCCCCAGGCACCTCGGCGCGCATATAGCGAGGGCAGTCCAGTCGGGTCGCGGTGGTCTCTTGCCAGCTTCTTTACGTGGCGAGATCGCCACCCCAGATCGGCCGGAGCCTAATGCTCTTCTATTCACGTACACATTCCATAAATAAGTATCGAAGGTTTAAGTGTATCATATACAATGTCCATGGTTAAAGTGATGTGTCCAGTGCTAGGAAAGTGGTAGCGTGAGTCACGCAACGCGACAGCGAGCGAGTACTGTGGGCTCCTCCTCGTCATCCGCTCGCGAACGCTAATGCCGCTGCATCCCCGCTGCTGGGCTGCTGCACGCGGCTCCTCTCCGTCTCGTCTCCATCTCTAACACGAGCGGCAATGAATTCAGCGGCCAGGCCCAATTGCATTCGGCCTTGCGCCGCGGGTCACAGTCGACAATCGCCGAGGTAGGAACATCGCCCGCTCCCCGCTAGTGTTGAGCGCCATCAAAATCGACCGATATGCGGGTACCCGAGGCGGCGCTGCCCGCCCAGCTCGACCTGTCGTCTCAGGAGCTCTTGGATCTCGAGACGCTTGCGGACACCGTCATCGAGGAGACGCTGCAGGCGTATGACAGGTTCTGCGTCGAGGCGGACCGCGGCGTGGACGCCAAGCGCTGGAAGCTGCAGCGCCGCCACGGCGACCTCGAGCTGTACACGGACCGCAAGGAGTTCCGCGACACGAGCCAGAAGCTGCGCGCCACCGACGGGCTGCTCGTGCCCGTCCTGTCGCGGCACTCCACGCCGTCGACCATGATGGTCGGCTCCTTCCCCGGCAGACTCGAGGATAGTCTGTTCGGGGACTTCTTCGACAGCACCGAGAGCGCGCGCGCTCGACTAGCGCTCATCAAGGATCAGTTCAAGGACGTGCGCGTGATCCATCAAATCCGTAGGCCGACCGAGGACGAGCCGTTCCGCTTCTGCGGCATCGTCTGGGCGTCTCTCGCCGCCAGCTCGCGGCCGTTCGTGCAGCAGCGCGACCTGTGCGTCCTGGTAGCATCGGGGCTGGCGTACATGAAGAGCGGTGTGGCCTTCGGATACACAGTGCACCACTCGATCAGCCTGGTCGAGCTGCGGCCACTAGCACAGTACAAGTTCGTGCGTGCCAAGATGTCGCTCTGCTGCCTCAAGCGGCAGCTGACGGACGACACGATCGAGGTGTACCACCGTGGCTTCTTCGCGCCTATGGGCTCCGCACGCGACACCAGCGCCACCAAGAACTTCATCACGTCCATGCTCACCGTACCCTCGCAGACCATCGACGCCGCGCTGGCCAATAAGCTCGACTGGATGCGCCACCACTCGCGCGGGCGCAAGCGAACGTACGACCGGCCGGCCAAAATCATTCATTTTGGCTGGCTGTTGGCTCTAACTACAGTACGCCCTTCTCTGTGTATTTATGCTTGCGGCAGGCTTGTGTTTGATCAGTCGTGCGCCGGTCGCTGCCAGTCGCGCTTCGGCTCGAGCAACAGCGGGACGTGCGTCATCTGCCGATCAGTGCGTACCGCATCACACGTCATCCAGCTGCTAGTGCTCGTAGGTGTCTAACCACTGTTAGTTGGTGACCGAATGATCATGCAGCCTGTGTGCGGATCGTGCAAGGAGACCAAGAAGATCGCGACAGACCTCGCCGAGATCGCGGCCGGGTCGCCCAGACTCACGTCGCTCGTGTTCTGCGTCGTGTGCGTAAGCATGGCTCACCGCAAGAGCGCCGGCGTGTTCGCGATCCGAAAAGTCAACGGCGACCGCTACACTGGAACGACAACCTGGAGCCAGAGCGACGGCCACTCGGCCCGCGAGCGCCGCATCGCGAGCGACGACCGCTGCAGTCAGCGGTCGAGCCAGCGGTCCACGCAGAAGATCTCCATCTCTTGATTACTACCGAACACCAGCAGCGAACACGGCAGCCCCATGAGCTCGGGCGAGTTCTTCGTCATCTGAGAGCCTGACCTTGGTCTGCTGCTATTCCATACAGACGCGCTGGTGCTCGCTGTGTCAGACACACTCCTTCAAACGACGAGTGTGCACATACAGACCTTGATACAGGTCAACCAATCGTTTTAGAGCCATCACAAGCTAGTCAGGCCACACAATAGCGGTTGCCGTCACCTTTTTATCTGTCGTATACGCCCGAGATTGCCGTCGGGTATCATATACATAACCCAACTCGTGATGATGTCTGTCTGTGGTTGAAGTGCGTATCAAAAATGATCCGTGTGACCAAATTTGGTCCCACCGTAACCTACGGGCTACTTACACTCGACCCGACCGTACCCCCAGCTGAATGTTGCACGAAGGTACTGCATCCGATCCAAATATTGGGTCACATCGCCATTTTGGTCGCGTGTCTTGTGCCCAAAGCCCAAACGAGCGAACCAAACGCGAGTATTACCCGACCAGAGTCGCGCGCTACAAGCAGGTCTTCGAGAGTTACGACAATGAGCGCGAGCGAGAGCAGTGCGACGGGCGTGCCCAAGGCGCAGCCGCAGCGCCTGACGCTGGAGGAGAAGCTCTGGTTCGACCGCCGCAAGAACGAGCTGCAGCAGTACGGAGGCTTCGGCGCCGCCGTGGGCGCCGCGACGGGCGCCGCCGTCACCTGTGCGTTCCCATTCATGTCAATGCCGTTGGTGGGGCGCTTTTGACTCGGTCGCAATCGACAGCTGACGCGGACTCTTCTTCGTCGTCGTTGTGTGTTGGTGTGGTACACCGCAGCGTTCTGGCCGTTCCCGAGGCGCATGCAGTTGGCGACGATCGCGGGCATGATCATGATCGGTGGTGGCGTCGGGTACCTGTACGCCGAGTCGCAGGCGCTGGCGCGCGTGCAGGACCTGAGCGCGTCCAGCCAGCTGCGCAAGCAGTACCAGCAACTGTGCGTCTTTCACCATTGCGTTGTGTCGTTGGTGGTTGGCGTTGAAGGGCCCGCTTTGGTCTCCTCCGCCCGCGTCTGCGAGTCTATGTGGTCGATGAATGATGGATACTGAGTGTATTGTTGATTGTGCGGATGGTACAGATCGCTGGAGAAGAAGGCGTCCAAGAAGCAGGAGTAGCGGTGAAGTAGGATCCATCGCCGACGTGTCCAAGCCAAGGAAGAATGCTTCGATGTCGCTAGCGAGTCGTAACCGAGAGAGAAGTATCAACCACGTTCATGCAAAAAGGGACAGGTGTCTTGGTATTGGGAAGGTTACCGCCCTCACCAGCGACCCAAGTCGTGAGAGAAAAGAGAGTTGCGAATGCACCAAAGGGAGGAAGGACACACAGTCGGAGTGGCAGCGCCAGCGCGATGGTCACTCGCGCCACGCGCCGCTCTACTCCACCCGTGCGGCTTCTTCTACAGAATTTCGACCGCGCTGCCGCTCTGCTCTGTTGCTCCAGCCACCCAGCGCCGTGGTCCTGCGACCCTTACTCCTTCTGCGAGTCCTTGATCACCTGCTTGAACGAGAACGGGTGGAATTTGTGGCCGTCGGCCTTGTAGAACTTGTTCTGGAACTCGACCCAGTGCAGACGCAGCGCGTGCAGGAAGCACTCGAGCACGTCCATCGCCAGGATGACGCCAAACGTCACGGCCGCAAACACCGCGAAGCCGATGAAGATGGCGATAAACGAGTCGCTGTTGATCGACGACAGCATCGCCTTCTCCCAGAACACAGTCGCCAGCTCTGTTTCACACAAATCAACGCAAACAGTTAGACAAACGATATCCATCCCGACTTGTCACGATCAAGAAAACTTACCCGAGTGCGCCAGACTGAGCGCCCACAGACGCAGGTACGACGCTGTGTTTGACACCATACCGAGCACAAACTCGATCGTCTCGATGCCCTGGTGAATGCACTCCTCGCCGAACTCGAATTCCTCCGCATGATCGGCGCCGTGGCCGTGACCGCCGCCATGGTGGCCGTGCGTCGTCGGCAGCATCTCATCCGACTCGTCATCGTAGTCCACATGGTGGCTGACGGGCGGTGCCTTGCGGCTGTGCTGGATCTTCATGTAGATGGGCTTGAGCACAAGCATGGCCGGCACCGAAAGGAAAGCCATCATCAGCAACATCTGCTGCGTCTCAAGCTGGCCATCGTACATCGGGTCGACGACGCGGCCGGGGTCCAGCGCGATGTTGATCAGCGTGTTCACGAGCGAAGGCGGGCGGCAACCCGTGTGCTCGCCTGCGAAGTTGTACGGGCAGACCTCGTGTGCCATGCGCTCCGTCCAATTGATGCTCCACTTCATGACGATCAAGATAATCATGTAGAAGAAGAGGGCGCATGCAAACACCATCTGCGGCACGAACTCGAACAGGAACGTGGGGGCGTCGCGGAAGAAAATGTTGTTCGCGCCCTTGAGCATGATACCAAAGATCATCTGGATAATACCCAGGATGACCGACAGCTTCATCTTGAACGAGTTGAAGAAGAGCAGCTCGTTCGCCGACGTCTTCCAGATCGGGTCTAGACCAAACGCATACACGTTCGCGCCGTCCGACACGTCCGTCGCGTTCACGTACGACATCTTGCCGTCGATGTTGTACTCGGCGACACACTTGTGTTCACGGTCCTCGCTCTCCAGACAGTCCGGGTAGGCAAACTTGGAGCCGAACAGGTTCAGCGACAGCGAGAAGAAGTCGTTGTAAATTAGACCGGCGTACATGGCAAAGACACCCATCATGGCCAGCATGTAGCGCCCGCCGTAGATGGACGCCTCCATCTCGCCCAGGCCGCCGCGCTCCAGTTTCTTCTCCGTCATGATCAGGTACAGCCCGAACAGAAAGAGGCAGAACCCGTGACCAATGTCGCCGTACATGACGCCAAACAAAAACGGGAACGTGACTGCCGTGAACACGGACGGGTTGATCTCGCGGTAGCGCGCGCACCCGTACGTCTCGACAAACGCCTGGAAGGCGTCCGTGAACTTGTTCGTCTCAAAGTAGGTCGGCGCCACGGGCCACGGCTTGGGCACCTTGTCCACGAGCGACGGCATCGACTTGTCGTCGGCGTTATGCGCGCGAGTCACCTCGCGGCGCACTCGCTCCAAGGCCTCCTTGATCACCCAGCCCTCGGCGCGCAGCATGCCGCTCACGTCCGCCCTGAACATGTTAAGCGTGTGGTACGTCGACTTCTCCTGCAGCACGGACCACTTCCACGACTCGAGGTTCTCGGCCAAGTCGCGGCACAAGAGCACGCAGCTCTCGCGGTTGCGGCGCAGAATGTGCGAGCTCTGGTTGAGCTCGCCGTTGTTGCTCTGGATCAGGTTAGAGATCGCCGTGCGGTCATCCATGGACGGCAGCGTGTACAGGCGCGCGTGGAAGGCGTCGCAGATCTTGCGCAGCTTGTTCTCGATGAAGTTCGACTGGAAGAAGATCACGAATGCGTGCTTCTCCACGGACGCGCCCGTCGTCGGATCCACGATCGGCTCCTCGATGGTCGAGAACCGGCTGAAGCAGTTGCCGCGCGTCGTGCGGAACACCATACGCTCAAACTTGAGACGCTCGTCCGCAGGCACCACGCCCGTGATGTTGCGGAAGCGCAGCACCGACTCCTCCGTCGTCGACGGCTCCGTCCCCAGCGTCGACGCGTAGCTGTAGCCGCCTCCGCGCGACGACGTGCGCGACGCGCGCCGCGACGGCGCCTCGGGGACTGTCATCATTATCATATTCACAAGTGAAAGCGATCGAGTCAGTGCCAGTCACGGGTGAGATAAGAAGAAAGGACACAGCCTGGGGAAACAAGAAGCAATGAGGAGGGGGACGCACTCTCGATCTCGAAGAACTCGCCGGCGCGCATGAGGATCTCCTGCAGCTCCTTGCGCTCGTTGTACTCGCGCGTGAGCTTCTCGTGCATGAGGTTGAGCTGCAGCAGCTCGGCCTCCTTGTCCTCGAGGATGCGCTCGAGCGTGTCGAGCGCGCGCACGGCCGTGTCCTGCGAGCCGTAGCGGATGTCGGCGGACCCGGCCAGGAACTGGTCGATCGTGCCGGGAGAGCGCGGCGTGATGTTGAACTTGGCCAGCTCGCCCTCAAAGTAGCGCAGCTTGCGCTCCATCTCGTCGCAGCGCTTCACGTAGCTCACGTAGCGGCGCTGGAACGGCGTCAGCTCCGGGTTCAGGTCCGTGAACTCCATCACGCCCAGATCTCCCAGCTTCTGCACGCAGTCGTGCGCCGCGTCCTCGTTCACGATCAGGGAGATGTACTCCATCTCGGCCGACCGAAGCCACTTCATCTTGGCCCGCGCACTTTCTCAAAACGTCGGTCGGTCGGTCGATTGGAACTGCGACTCCTTCGCTTCGAGCGCAAAACTGAGCGCGAGCGGGCGACACACACACAGAGGGAGGGAATAAAGAGGGAGAGGGAGGGGGGGGGGGGGGC